>CM057244.1:29604570-29837085 GCA_029931835.1 Etheostoma nigrum | reverse complement strand
GTACCCACTGTATCTATTCATTCTAGTTTCTCCTCTCCTCTGTGACAGTAATCTGAATATCTTTGAGTTGTGGACATTTAAGGACATTTAAGGACGTCGTCTTGGGCTTTGGGAAACACTGATCCACATGTTTCACATGAGACCAAACAGCTGATCGGTAAATCGAGAAAATAATTGACAGACGATTTAACAATGAAAATAATTGTTAGTTGCAGCCCTACAGTAACTATTCACAGCAAATAAAAGTAACAATATGCAAGCCCTGAGCAAACAAGAAGCTTCAAAAGAATGTGAATAAATGAGGTAAATTAAAATTAAAGCGCTCATATTATGCTCATTTTCAGGCTAAGAATTGTATTTTGAGGTTGTACCAGAATAGGTTTACATGGTTTAATTTAAAAAAAAACACCATATTGTTGTTGTACTACACATTGCTGCAGCTCCTCTTTTCACCCTGTGTGTTGAGCTCTCTGTTTTAGCTACAGAGTGAGACATCTCACTTCTGTTCTTTGGGCTTTTTCACTTTGCAAACCTATAACTTGAACAAAAGAGATATACAACACAAAGGAAAGGGAAAAAGCCAAAAAGCATAATATGAGCACTTTAAGTGTTAAAAAAAAGTCGGAATATTTTATGAAAATATTACAGACAACTATCACTGTATTACTTTGATACTGAAGAGAAAATATAATAACGTCAATAAAGTTCTGCAGCCTCTTTGGTCCTCTGATTTCGGAGGACTTTTATAGACTGTAAGAATTTAAAAGACCTTGTTTTTTACGTCTTTGACATATCCGGTATGTTTTATATAAAATGAATGGGGCATATCAGGTCAGGCTTCATGTCATGAACTCAATGTCTTGTTTTCCTTCTTTGCCTGCTGACTCTTAAAAGCCCTGGTTCGGATAAAAAATGGAATTACTTAAGTTTGTACAAAGCCAAATTGTTGGACTATGTTGATAAAGAAGTGCCATTTCAAAGAAGAATGTCCGTACTCTTCTTGCATAGAAACTGCGGCCCAAATATTTTGTCCACTCAGAGTTCTACAAAAAGCATCAGGCCTGCAGCTCCGACCACAGACAAATCGCTGCAGCTTTAAAAGAACTTAAAAAATAAATAAATAAATAAATAAATAAATAAATAAAGCTGTCTGTGCGGAAACCTTTAGGTCACAGTCAAAGTTGGGACTTTTTTTTATTGTATCCCCAGTGAAGCGTGGGCTTTTAGCAGGCCCCGCTAATGGAAGCAGCTCCCCGCAGCTTCAATCTCTCCATCCGTCCATTCTTTCTCTTAGAGAAGAAATCGGTCTGTCTGAGCAGTCAGGATGTTCATATCCCCGCTGCTGGCAAACACGTTCATTTAATCAAAGACCGGCTGGCGGCTACCACTCACAAACCTTCTTTTCTTCATTGTATTTTAGTCACGCAATGAAAATATTTAGATTTTCTTTTTCAGTCATTTGTCAGCAGACGCTACAAAGGAGGTTTACTAGGAAAACAAGACTAATAGAGTATTTGCAAGGGAGGTGTTTCCGTTTCTATTCAGACGTCCGCCTCACACTGGTCTGACTGAAGAGATACGCTACTAAATTTAATCAATCCAGCTGTTTACACCGGCCACGTGACGATGCACGTTTCGTTCATTTCGAGGGGGATGCAGGGGATATGTGTTTATGTGTGTTTATTAGAGGTAGACTACGAAAGACAACACACTCCCCAAAAGATGTATAAACAACCGTTTATGGGCTCAAAACATGTATATGTCCTTCTGTGGAGGAAAAGGTTTATTTTGCATTATGTTCCTTGACAACAGCTAAGTGGGTCACTTATATAACATGTTGATACACTGTTGTATAACTATCAGCATTGTTTTGTGTTTCATTTATCAATTGTATAACCTGTTTTGGTCCATGTTTTGAGAGCCACCGAGCTCAGGTGTTGGGAACGGTTTCGAGTTGAGCTCTATGTTTTGAGAACGGCTGTCCATCGCTCACCATGTTTTGAGAGCGGCTTTCCTGTTTCGAAAACATGCTTTCGGAGCAGGACGGCGGACTAACCGAGGGATGGCCTGGGAGTGGGGACTGGCCCTCCGCGCTCCCACACTATCCCTTTGTTTACTAAAGAATAAAAAGACGGGGAGTCCCTCGGTCCGACAGAGTCTGCTGCGGGTCGCGTACGGACGCCCAGCCACGTTGATGCTGCTCTGCTCGGACTGACGGCTCTCCAGTCCTGTGTCAAGGTAAGAGCTCTAAAGTAGTGTTTACTTAGCATCACGTATTGAGTGCATGTGCATGCTTGTTGCCCTGCTGTATTCTGTGGTGGAATAAAAACACACATTTATTCTAGCAGAAACAGTGTTTGTGTTTTTGTTTGCAAGAGTGTTCACTTTGCATCACGTGTTGATAGTGTGAGCGTGTGCTCGCAGCTTCAGGGTGTTCTGTGGGGAATAAAGGGCCAACTTATTCTAGCAGAAACAGTGTTTGGGGAGTTATTTGTTTGCAGCCGACCACCCCCCGATCCTGTATAAAGATTTCATAAAACACCTTCTTATCTGTAAATATGTTTCCCAACGATTTCAGACACCCCTAAAGTGGACCGTACCATCTTAACCACGCGCTTGCTTGTTTTTTTGACGAGGGCCCGTCTGAGGCCAATCCCAGGCTGATTTAGCATTAACGTAGAACAAGGGCGTAGGCTCAGTTTCTACACTTCATTTCCTGCATTCATTCTGATAAATGTTTTTGCAACAATTTGTGGTGCAAATGTCTTTATTTATGTAAAGGAAATAACTGTTCTTCTGTATTGCTCAAAACCTTCTGCATAATCAAAACATAACACGTGTTTCAGGAGGTTTTATTTTAGGAATCATTAACATCTTAACAACAAATATGTTAAAGAATAAGACCTTGTTAAAACCAGAAGCTCCAAGGTGTAAATCTACATACATCTATCTTTATTTTTCACTTCCTGTTGTGTTATTTAACCACCCAGTTAAGCAAAAGTAGTCTTTTTTCGTACATGGTTTGAGCCCCTGAGCGGTTATTTATTTATTCTGGGGAGTGGGGTGTCTTTCATATTTCTTGAAGAGGACAAATGGCTTTCTGTGATAACAGAATCACGAAATTGAGAATTAAAAAAAAAAGCCAGACAGATTTCATATGACTGTATATTAAGTCAGTGCTAAAAGCTAACTGGAGATTTGAATAAATGCCAAATACGATTGGGTTATTACACGTGGCTCAACTTTACAGGTACCCTCCTTCGCTCTCCTTACTCTCTCTCCTGGGGCCAGGGTCTGAGTTGAGTTGTTTCTTGGGATACCCCGCCTTCATTGATGTTTCGTTGAATTAAGCCCACAACATCTTGGAGGGGTATATTAAGTTAGTGCTAAAAGCCAACTGGAGATCTGAAAATATGACTATGTGTAAGTTTCCAACCGAGCCGCCCCACTGTAACTAGTTTAAAAAACGTTTTACAAATACACATCATATTTTTTTCCCCTCAGTGGGCCATTGCATTATACTGAGGAAAACCCTGTCCATCCAGTGGACTTTTGATATTTGATGATTCAGTGGAAAAACGGATACATTCAAGACCCGTTCAACATCCATTCGTACCTAGAGACTCTGGTGGTGTGCTCCAAATCTCCAACATCTCCGAGTCATTCAGCTCGTCCTCGTCCTTCTCTGGGAAGGCCTCCATGACTCTACGGAGACATAAACAGGAAGAAAAGGTTGGGAGACTTGTGATCACAAACACATATACATACATACATACATACATGTACAGTACATACAGTGGGTACGGAAAGTATTCAGACCCCTTTAAATTTTTCACTCTTTGTTTCATTGCAGCCATTTTCCAAAAATCAAAAAAGTTCATTTTATTTCTCAGTAATGTACACTCAGCACCCCATCTTGGACAGAAAAAAACAGAAATGTAGAAATTTTTGCAAATTTATTAAAAAACAAAAACTGAAATATCACATGGTCATAAGTATTCAGACCCTTTGCCGTGACCCTCATATGTAACTCAGGTGCTGTCTATTTCTTCTGATCATCCTTGAGATGGTTCTACACCTTCATCGGAGTCCAGCTGTGTTTGATTATACTGATTGGACTTGATTAGGAAAGCCACACACCTGTCTATATAAGACCTTACAGCTCACAGTGCATGTCAGAGCAAATGACAATCATGAGGTCAAAGGAACTGCCTGAGGAGCTCAGAGACAGAATTGTGGCAAGGCACAGATCTGGTCAAGGTTACAAAAAAATTTCTGCTGCACTTAAGGTTCCTAAGAGCACAGTGGCCTCCATAATCCTCAAATGGAAGACGTTTGGGACGACCAGAACCCTTCCTAGAGCTGGCCGTCCGGCCAAACTGAGCTATCAGGGGAGAAGAGCCTTGGTGAGAGAGGCAAAGAAGAACCCAATGGTCACTGTGGCTAAGCTCCAGAGATGCAGTCGGGAGATGGGAGAAAGTTGTAGTAAGTCAACCATCACTGCAGCAATCCACCAGTCGGGGCTTTATGGCAGAGTGGCCCGAAGGAAGCCTCTCCTCAGTGCAAGACACATGAAAGCCCGCATGGAGTTTGCTAAAAAACACCTGAAGGACTCCAAGATGGTGATAAATAAAATCCTCTGGTCTGATGAGACCAAGATAGAACTTTTTGGCCTTAATTCTAAGCGGTATGTGTGGAGAAAACCAGGCACTGCTCATCACCTGTCCAATACAGTCCCAACAGTGAAGCATGGTGGTGGCAGCATCATGCTGTGGGGGTGTTTTTCAGCTGCAGGGACAGGACAACTGGTTGCGATCGAGGGAAAGATGAATGCGGCCAAGTACAGGGATATCCTGGACGAAAACCTTTTCCAGAGTGCTCTGGACCTCAGACTGGGCCGAAGGTTTACCTTCCAACAAGACAATGACCCTAAGCACACCGCTAAAATAACGAAGGAGTGGCTTCACAACAACTCCGTGGCTGTTCTTGAATGGCCCAGCCAGAGCCCTGACTTAAACCCAATTGAGCATCTCTGGAGAGACCTGAAAATGACTGTCCACCAACGTTTACCATCCAACCTGACAGAACTGGAGAGGATCTGCAAGGAGGAATGGCAGAGGATACCCAAATCCAGATGTGAAAAACTTGTTGCATCTTTCCCAAAACGACTCATGGCTGTATTAGATCAAAAGGGTGCTTCTACTAAATACTGAACAAAGGGTCTGAATACTTATGACCATGTGATATTTCAGTTTTTGTTTTTTAATAAATTTGCAAAAATTTCTACATTTCTGTTTTTTTCTGTCCAAGATGGGGTGCTGAGTGTACATTACTGAGAAATAAAATGAACTTTTTTGATTTTTGGAAAATGCCTGCAATGAAACAAAGAGTGAAAAATTTAAAGGGGTCTGAATACTTTCCGTACCCACTGTACATAAGTACAGAATCAACTGGTTTATTGCCACAATAAGTCACACTTATGTGGAATTTGCCTTGGGGAAAGTTGCATACATAAACAAACATATTAAACATTAATATGAAATAAACAAATACAGAAACAAAATAGGCCTATATACATACATAATAACTGTTGCATAAGAAAAAAAGAGGCTGAATGGGTTGAGTCCAGAATGTGCAAATAATATATAGTTTGTGGAAAACAATCAGAAGAAATTATTCAAATACTGCTCTACGATTTGTCTTCTGTGGTTAAATTATGCAGCAGAATCAGAAACAGTAAACAGAACCAGAGTCTGCAGTATGAAGTATGTTTCCTACAATGACTTTATTCTTAGCCTCAGTAATCAGTTCTCAAGTATATTTGTCCCTCGTCTCCTGCAGTACCTCTTAAGCTCCTGCACGACAGGGCTGTCTTCAGGAAGAACCCGGATCCCCCGGCCGTACGCCGTTCCTCCGTGCAGGTGAAAAGCCAGGTGGTCCACCTCCTCCGACTGGCTGCTGGTGAGGCCCGGCACCTTACTGGATCCAGGGATCGCTCGCAGGTTGTAGATCCGCAGGAAGTCCCCGGGCTGATAACCAGGCAAAAGGGATAATTAACACATACATTTATTGCAGCAAGATGGAGGAAGATCTTTAAGTACACATAGGGCCCTCATTTAACAATCTAAGCACACAGGGGTGAAGTGCCTGGCGCGGGTGCGTATCAGGCGTGTCCAAATCCCCTTCTGCTAGTTTGACAGGGGACAAAAGGGTCCATGAGCTGGGCGCGTGGTTCAAATGAATTGTATGTAGTGTCTTCATTAATTCATAGGTGTGTTTTGGGAGTAACATGCAATCAACCAATCAAGAGTGTCATCTCCCATTCCCTTTAAAAAACAAGTACCTTGGTGCATTGCTATTATGATGGCAGATTTCACAATGTAATATTTGTAATATTTCAGTGTGCCAATGTGCTGCAACAGCAGCAATCGGCCCAATGACTATTATTGCCCATACATATCATTTCGCCTCTTTTTTGTCCCGCTACTAGTCACGGAGCGTTGCAGACACATGCACACGAAATACATCAACGCGTGTATAATGATCGGGAATGGTGTGTTATCTGAGGAGAGAAATAAAGGTTTTCACAGAGACGAGACTTGAAGAGAGGAGGAGAGGGAGGAAGGAGGAGAAGTGTTCTTTGTCAGCTAACATGATGTCACGATGGACCAAACCCACCAGTCTCCATGTAAATAAATAATCATTTTAGCATCGTAACACACCTTTCATTAAAAGTTGACAAAAAACAAAGAAAACTATGAAAGGCCGTTTTTGGTCTTCTCTACACTTTGCCAACCAGCAAAACTCTAGTGTTGGTTGAAATTAACACATACTTTACAGATTTACAAGTGAAAAAATGTTGGCTCTATACACGCTAAAAGTACTGTTTTTTTTAAATGGAATCTGGTTGGTTTAGCGCTAGCTACTTCATAGCTGTTTCTGGGAAACAGAAAGGTCTTAAATAAGTTTAAAAAAAGTCTATCTCTGAAAGGTAAAGATACTTAACACTTCACCCTTTAAAATACACTGTATATATTTAAAATTGTAACAAAACTGGGGTAATATAAAATATATTACATTGATAAGGCTTGCCTTGCTAAATCCACCAGACTCCATGTAAATAAACAGTCATTTTAGCATCATATTACACACTTCATATTTTTATTAAGTTTTATTGTTATTCGGATGTGCACCAAGTAGTAGGCACACTGTTAAAATTTCTTGTGAAATTTTCTAGTTGTATTTGTAATCTTTGGTACGTGTGTGTGCTGCTGTGCGTCCCTGTGTGTGTGTGTGTGTGTGTGTGTGTGTGTGTGTGTGTGTGTGTGTGTGTAACAAGCATACTGTGTGCACGCTGTGCATAAGCCTAGGCACATTTTACTAATTTGCTTGTAAAATAACAATGAAATGTTGCGTTATTGACTTTAGATCAGGTTTTTGTTGGTAGATGGCGCGATCACTTCCCGCTGCCTCAAGCTACGCCCAGAATGCACCTGAACGCACCTCCCTGTAAGACCAGCACGCCCATGGGCACAAAGATGGGTGCACGGTGCATTTGCTATTTTAACGACATAGGCACGGGACGAGAAATTGACAACTGCGTTGGTCTTAAACTAGTAAAGACACTTCCATCAGGCTTTGCGCCACGCCGGGTGAAAGATAGGGCCCAAAGAGCTCTGTGTCATTTTCTCTCTTCTTTTTTTTTTTTTGTTTTTAACTTTTGTTAACCGCTTTTACCAGCTCAGAACTAACCAAGACTAGTCAACTGATGTTGATGTGTAAAATTGACGAGTTCCCCCTTTAAAGACAGAAAAATTCAATGAAATTACAAATCCAAAATATGAAGAAGCCTATTATGCTCTCCAGTTTACTACCAGTATAAAAAGGAGATAGTACTTGCGTTGGATCCAAATATACAAGTCAACTACAAAGGTACTCGGAGAGCGCAGACCTCCGCCAAGCTATGCCTTATCTCTTAATGATGATGCAGTGTGAATTTTCCCAGTCAGGAACACAATTTTCCAAAATATTCCAACACTACATGAATGTGCACAAATGCCTAATCTTGCAATGTTAACAAAAGTGAAAAATAATTTTGTGTATCCGCCCTGCGATTCAGATCCGCTCCACACTGGGTTCTTCCTTGACCCATGCCACACCCTTTCACCAAGTTTCATGAAAAGCAGGCTGGTAGATTTTTTTTTGTAAAACTTCTGACTGACAAACAAACCGAGACAAAAACATGACCTTTCTTGTAGAGGTAACAAATAATTTATATAGATAAAAAAAATTGGCACAGTGTGAAAAGTTTAAACCTGCAATAAGTAATTTTTTGGCCACTTGGGGGCAACAGAGCAAGATGTAAACTAAAATCTGACATATTGTCAGCTTATAAAAGTAGTTTTGGTTAGCATGTTAGCCAAGCACCGTCGCTGCATCTGGGGCTAAGCACCACCCAAGACAACTGTGATTGGTTTCAGAGCTTGCTTTATAGAATCACTGAGAATAAAAACAGACAGTAAATGTGCCACAAATCCAAAACTAGGAGCCAAAAGAAACTTAGAAGCTCCACAGAGCTGCAGAGTTGGGGAAAACTCTCTGTGGATTTATAAATACAAGTGACAACTTTCATATTATACATAGTACTTTCTAATTATTTTTTCCTAACGGTATGTAAAAAGCCATAGAGTTCAAACACACTAACGTCACCCAAACGCTTCGGCACACTGTTCACACTGTGTAGGTGTCAGTGAAGACGTCACTTCAGGTTTTTTATCAATCTGCAGATGGCGCTGTTGCACCAAACGTACAGTCAGTGTGGGGACAGTGATTCAGAGGCTGCTCAAAAAGGACTTGGTTTGAAGGTTTGTCTTTTTCTTTTTTTTTTCCCTCTTCAACTCTGTCACGACCAGCCTGCAGTCAACAGAAATCTTTCCTCACTCGCATCATCAACAAACGCTTCAGTGATCAAGAGTCAGAGGTATTCACTCTGTTCAGAAAGCCTTTATAGGGTTTTTACATGACAGGGTTTAGCCTAAATAAACCCAGATATAGACCCACCCACCCCCCCCACCCCCCACACCCACGATCTTTAATTGCATTATAGCCGGAGAGCAGAAGAATGAGTAAGAAAGTGAATCTTCTAAAAGCTTCCTTTAAATCCATTTTCTGCGTACAGTGAGTGAAGTTTGAGTCAATGTCAGGGTGGATTAAAAGCTGGTCTCCCGAGGCCACTCCTCCTCTGAAGATCCACGTGAAGAGCTGAAAGATGAACTGGGTGGACTGGCGACCTGCCCCCACTCACATGAAAGCATTTTATTATGTGGAATCATCCTTTAATCTAGAATTATGCCCACATAACCGGATGTTACTTTGAAACTGACGAAGGAGGAAGGAAAAGCTCTGAAATGAAAGAAATCCAAAATGAAATTTACTTTGTTTTTCTCGCTCTGTGTAATGATCTGAGAAGATGATGTTTAATGAGATCAAGATTTGTTTTATTTTTTATTGATGGAACATCAAAATCAAGAAAAGGCTTTACGAGAGGAAACACGACACAAAGCATGAACTTTGGAAAAAAGGTGTCAAAATATTGGGATATACAGGATCCCAAACCTCATAGACAGTTGACACTTTACATTATGATGTTTTTTCCAGCAACAAGGAAACTGTGCCCATTGCCATCTGGAAATTTGAGCAAACTCTCAAAACATTTGTTTGCATCATGACAAGCGACTTGTAGCTGTGTGAAAAATGACTGACCTCTCTAAAAAGCGAAGGAGGAGGTAGCATAACGTTGTCTAAGCCCCACAAAACCACCAAAGGTGAGTTTAGAAACAATGCAAGGCTAATCTTTTAGCTTGTGTTATTCGTACAAATTTAAAAAAAAAAAAGGTAAAATATGCATTATTTTTCCTAAAAAGAAATGGTAAAACTAATATAAGTTATTCCTTTCAATCATCAAAAGTGTGTGGCAGTGTCTGTCTCTGCAGAGACTCTGCCCTCGCCTGGATTTTCTGCTTTAAAAAAAAAATTAATTTCATTTATTTTTTTATCTTGACCATGTATAAATCACAACCAATCCGAAAGTAACAAGAAAAAAGAAAAGGATTAGTTCGAGAAGGAGCAGGCGGAAGCAAACAGCTTATTTGGTCCTGCCCCCATTTCACAAAATCATATGACTACAAAATAAATAGATATGCAAATACAGCCTACAGCAGGGTTAGAGAGCCTCTGCGCCCCATGTGGGTTTGTAAATCCCGACCCATACCGCCACATTGTGTCGACATTAGGTGTCTGATAAGGACACACTTCAGAGCACAAAAGCTATACTCACAGCAGAGGAGAGAAATTAGAAGCAGAGAAAACACTGAAGCACATAATAGCCCACAGCGATGTGTTGTGTGTGTTAGAGTGCGGATCGGGCCGGATTTTTCTGTCCGAGCCCGGCCCGCGTCCGACAGAGCAGTAACCGAACCCGACCCGAGCCCGACAGGCATTAAGATATTTCTGTCCGAGCCCGACCCGAGCCCGACAGTTAAAATCGCATTTGATTCTCATACTAATGACACATGTACGTTTGTTTGTGTGGAAAGCCGCTTTTATTAAGCAATGGTAGGAAGGCATTGGGAAATGTCAACAGATGAGCGCATCAATGCACAGCTGACTTTCCTTCGTTTTCAATAGTTTTAAAATCTCCTGCGGCCAACTTCTTTTTAACATCTTCCATCGTTGCGCTGCCACATGGAGCTTAATACGCACGTCTTTCGTTGTCACAGCACACAGGAAGACGGATGTCAGGGTAATATTTGACATTTATTTTAAGCTGTTTTAAATTAAAATGTTCAATGCCTTATCGCGCTGATGTGACCGAGCCCGACCCGAACCCGAGCATCCTTTCTGAAAATCTGTCCGAACCCGGCCCGACCCGTCGGGTACCGTCGGGTCCCGTCGGGCTCGGGTCGGGTATCCATCCTCTAGTGCGGAGGTGTAACCATAAAAAAAGCAGAAAAATGAAAAGATGATAGCGGGTCCGAGCAGACGCAAATTCTTAATAGGCTTAGGCAAAGACACAGTTAGGCAAAGTGAAACAATATAACAAAAAGAAGAGAAAATAAATAAATGAATCAATAGAGTCCAGAATGACGTCAAGTGAAGCCTTTTGGTACAATTACAAGTGTCAAGTTTCAGTCAGCCATCTTCTACCGACGGGAATTATCTTGGCATCGTTTGGAAACATACCGTCCTCCATCGTTAGTTACACACTATTTAATACTATAACAAGACTGGATGATTTAGAAACATAAGATTAAGGATATCTTCACCCCTTGTAGAAGTCTTCTGATTACCGCTTTATCTTCATTAAAATAAAAAAAAGTTAATTTTAAGGTGAGAAATGGTACGCTCCTCCTTAGTTGTTTAGCAGCACATTCTACTAAGTCTTTAAGACAGGGGTCTTCAACAGGGGGTCCGCGACCCCTAGGGGGTCCGCGGAGGTACTGCATGGGGGTCGCGAAAGTTTTGGTTGATTAGACTTTTTTTTATATTCCCCCCATTTATGTTTTAAAAATGTCCATTTGAATAGCTTTTATGCATGATTACATGCAATTGACAGACATTGTTGATCTTGGCAGGTATCAGTTTATTGTGTTATGTTATGTTTATAAATGGCAGTGGCATGGCCACCCTACTCACTGTGCCTCGCACATGTTTAAAATAAAAACATGAATACAGTGGGTACGGAAAGTATTCAGACCCCTTTAAATTTTTCACTCTTTGTTTCATTGCAGGCATTTTCCAAAAATCAAAAAAGTTCATTTTATTTCTCAGTAATGTACACTCAGCACCCCATCTTGGACAGAAAAAAACAGAAATGTAGAAATTTTTGCAAATTTATTAAAAAACAAAAACTGAAATATCACATGGTCATAAGTATTCAGACCCTTTGTTCAGTATTTAGTAGAAGCACCCTTTTGATCTAATACAGCCATGAGTCGTTTTGGGAAAGATGCAACAAGTTTTTCACATCTGGATTTGGGTATCCTCTGCCATTCCTCCTTGCAGATCCTCTCCAGTTCTGTCAGGTTGGATGGTAAACGTTGGTGGACAGTCATTTTCAGGTCTCTCCAGAGATGCTCAATTGGGTTTAAGTTAGGGCTCTGGCTGGGCCATTCAAGAACAGCCACGGAGTTGTTGTGAAGCCACTCCTTCGTTATTTTAGCGGTGTGCTTAGGGTCATTGTCTTGTTGGAAGGTAAACCTTCGGCCCAGTCTGAGGTCCAGAGCACTCTGGAAAAGGTTTTCGTCCAGGATATCCCTGTACTTGGCCGCATTCATCTTTCCCTCGATTGCAACCAGTCGTCCTGTCCCTGCAGCTGAAAAACACCCCCACAGCATGATGCTGCCACCACCATGCTTCACTGTTGGGACTGTATTGGACAGGTGATGAGCAGTGCCTGGTTTTCTCCACACATACCGCTTAGAATTAAGGCCAAAAAGTTCTATCTTGGTCTCATCAGACCAGAGGATTTTATTTATCACCATCTTGGAGTCCTTCAGGTGTTTTTTAGCAAACTCCATGCGGGCTTTCATGTGTCTTGCACTGAGGAGAGGCTTCCTTCGGGCCACTCTGCCATAAAGCCCCGACTGGTGGATTGCTGCAGTGATGGTTGACTTACTACAACTTTCTCCCATCTCCCGACTGCATCTCTGGAGCTTAGCCACAGTGACCATTGGGTTCTTCTTTGCCTCTCTCACCAAGGCTCTTCTCCCCCGATAGCTCAGTTTGGCCGGACGGCCAGCTCTAGGAAGGGTTCTGGTCGTCCCAAACGTCTTCCATTTGAGGATTATGGAGGCCACTGTGCTCTTAGGAACCTTAAGTGCAGCAGAAATTTTTTTGTAACCTTGACCAGATCTGTGCCTTGCCACAATTCTGTCTCTGAGCTCCTCAGGCAGTTCCTTTGACCTCATGATTGTCATTTGCTCTGACATGCACTGTGAGCTGTAAGGTCTTATATAGACAGGTGTGTGGCTTTCCTAATCAAGTCCAATCAGTATAATCAAACACAGCTGGACTCCAATGAAGGTGTAGAACCATCTCAAGGATGATCAGAAGAAATAGACAGCACCTGAGTTACATATGAGGGTCACGGCAAAGGGTCTGAATACTTATGACCATGTGATATTTCAGTTTTTGTTTTTTAATAAATTTGCAAAAATTTCTACATTTCTGTTTTTTTCTGTCCAAGATGGGGTGCTGAGTGTACATTACTGAGAAATAAAATGAACTTTTTTGATTTTTGGAAAATGGCTGCAATGAAACAAAGAGTGAAAAATTTAAAGGGGTCTGAATACTTTCCGTACCCACTGTATATGAACCTGTGTATTATTTGAGTATCTTAGTATTGAATGCACAATAACAAGGTACATTTACACATGGCACTATAGGACCAGTTTGATATAACACAATTTTATACAATATATATAATTAGGGGGTCCCCGCTCCATCTCGCCATCAGTTTGGGGGTCCTTGGCCTGGAAAACGTTGAAGACCCCTGCTTTAAGAAAACCTGCTGTTTGAGTATGAATCATTAATAGGACTATATAAATCCCACTGGCTGGAAGCAAACCATGAGACCAACCACAAGGTATTCACGTTTGCAGGACCCCAGACTAAGCCCGAGTTCTATTTAGTCTCTGGAGACCTGGGTGTTCAGCAGAATGAGACACAAGAAAACAACGAGAAGATAAGGGAGTCTGGCTGTGTCTTATCAAAGCTACATGGGAGTTTGTAGTTGTAGAGAGCGCAGAGAGAATGACTAATGCTACAAGGCCCTGAAAGAAAAAAAAGAAAAAAACACCAGACGGCAGGGCGAATAACGGCGGTGCCATGTGCCGTCAGCTCTGATCTCACCCGGTCGAGCTTCCAGTCTGTCGTCACATATTAAATCCTCTGCAGCGGTCCTGAGAGGCCAGGTGTGATTATAATGAGCAGACATTCAGCTGAGAGAAGCAAACGTGACTCATTCGATCGGAGGACCAACGCTGACGCTGCAGTTTTTTTTTGACGGTAGGGGTATGAATCACCAGAGGCCTCACGATACAATATAATCATCTACTTATGTCATGATTCTATATTATTGCAATTTTAAAACATGTTGCAATATTCTGCGATATATTTCAATCTATCAACTTTTCTCCAAGTTAAAATCTTTCCCAATTTCAAATTATGTTCCCAGAAGGAAACATCTGTCAACACCTGTGTTATGTAAAAACATATTTCTCTGTTTGTTCATCTCACATCTCGCAAAATGGAAATGTCAAGCAGACAAACTGACCAACACATACAGGTTATCATAAAAGATCGGTTCTTGCCACGGAAAATATCGCTATATCAATTTTTTTCCCCACCCCTATTTGACGGTGACAAAATTTGTGGATGTTTTCATTTCTTTTTTTAAATTTTTGTATCCTGACTCATGTAGGCACAGGCAGCTTGGAGGATTACAACTTTTCAGACAGAAAACCTCGTCCACGGAAGTACGCAAACACAGATGCTTCCTTAAAAACATCCATATGGATTTATTTAAATATTCTGTGCTTTGTTCTCAAATAAAAAGAACATACAGTATGTTAAATTACACTCTGTTCATTGTTATTTAACCAAATCTTAGGGTTTTCTGAGCCTTATATTCCCATATCTAGATAAGTGTACCATCACCGACTTGAGTTAAAAAACCTGCAAATACCAAAAATGACCAAAAACTGACATTTAACACTTTTTGGAGACATTTAAAAAAAAAGTTATATACATTTCTTGAGTGCTTTTTGTACCCAATAATCAACAGTGGTTGTTAACCTGCAACCCGGCCTTTAATAACCAGAATATAAGAAAGAATGGACCTGGCTGAGTTTCTGATAAATAATTATGAGGACCGAAAATTCGAATTCTCTCCGGTCAGAATAAGCAGTGGATATAATGTCTTCTGTACAATTGTAATTGTGTTAAAACAGTCTACAGTGATTTTCATATCTTTTGTTCTATTAAAACCATGAACAAACATGCTTTTTTTCCATAAAAGAAATGACTGTAGCGTATGTGATGAAGGAAAAACGACATTCTCGCTCTGATTTAGTAGACTTTTGTAGATTTACAAACTACAAATGGCGACAAGCAAGCGGGAAAGTCAAAGACCAAGCCATGGCGAGACAGGGAAATAATGCAAGTTACCTTATTAAACGGCCAGTCTAACGTAAATGAAGCCAAGAAGCGAGCGAGGACGAGTCGGCACCAGCTACTGCCCCTCTCATTAACGTTAATGACACGGACGAACATCAAAACCCCATATATATGATGGCAGCCCTCCGCGGTTACGGAGGCTTGACTTTCTCAACAGCCTGTGAAGGTTCTTATTGGGTTTACGCTGATATCTATCCGGAGTGGGTCGAACTGGCCAAGGTAGCGTGCATGAAACCAGTCTCCAGTGTGCCTGCAGAGAGAGGCTTCTCTCTGCAGAACCGCCAAACAAACAACACAGCAAAGTCGCCCTGGGGAAGGCAGAGGCTTATGTGCATCATGAGCTGCATAAAGACACTTGTTTACAATTATTTTGATTCAAGTCGGCCCTTTATAATTTTATGAGCCAGTTTGAACTGTAGTTTATATTGTTTTATTTTTATTCTGCTTAGTAAATGGAAAATAAGCCTATTGTAATTCATATCACCACGTTACAGTATGTGCACTGATTTAATTATTTTAGACCTGTTTGCAAGTAGCAAGTTGCTGACATTTCAGTATAAAAAAGTATAAATCTACATCCCTGACCCTGGATGATATTATTCTTCACCACAGCCAACCTACTAACGTTATTCAAACACCGAATGAGGCCGACAGCGGAACTACTGTACGTTCAGTCGCCCACTTTTATATTTTTTTTAATTACCTATCCTGTGACCAAGGTAGCGTTCATACTATCCTACAACTATGATGCTTTGAAAGGGAAACAATGTTAAAGTTGTTTGCATGTGTATTCATTTGATTTAAGTTTATTTTACTACTTTGCAGTTTTTACAATACAAATAGTTTAGATTCTGTAACTGTTTCATGCATTCCCCTTCATATAACGTTATTGTATAATGTTGTGGAGCCCTGCAAACCCTTCCGTAATCAATTTTTAGTAAACATGATATTGAAAAGAAATGGTATGCTCTATGTACTCCTGACAGTAGAATAAGCCATTAACCTATATAAAGGCCGAGTCAAGCAAAAGAAGGAAAATACCGTCATATACCGTGAAACCGGCAGAATCTTTAAAAAATACTGTGATACAAATTTTTGGTCATACCGCCCAGCACTACCCCCTGGCCCTGATTGGTGCATCTGAACAGGGACCGGTGGTTCTACTCGAACACAGGATCAGTTTCAGCAAATATGACAAAAAGTTAGTTTTATAAGTCTTACCTACAGGATACCAGGGCTGTCCTCGACTAAAGAAATTCTTAGTGGACTAAGACAGATATGATTTTGGCGACTAATCAATTAAGACTAGAAAAGCACAGTATAAATGTAGTTAATTTACCATCTGTAAAACTGAGTTTCTACACAATTAATCCTGTAAAAGCACATTTCTGGTGAACACAAGTTTTAAAGTGGTTTAAATCTTGTGTTCACCAGAAATGTGCTCATAAGTTTCTTGGAAATGAGCAATTAAGCATGAACAAGCATAAAAAATGACTTAACTAAAGAAATGTTAGTCGACTAAGACCAAAACCACAGATTAGTTGACTAACTGGTCCTACAGGTTACAGTATGTATCCTTTTCATGGCTGCTGACAATGTTTCCAGATCTCAGAAGTCAAGATGTCCTTGAATGTGGCAGATGGCTGTACTTTTTATTTGGATATTCCATAATGTAAGGTATTAAAAGAGTATTTACTTGGTATCGGTAGCAGAACTCAGTATGATATTTGCACTCATTTGTAATTTGTAACTGCAGGTGATTGGACCCACAGAGCTGGTAGCTTTAAATATCTAAAATAAATCTACCAAACTTTTACAAAACTGTGTAAACTACATTAGAGCACAGTGTCTGTATTATCAAGAGAAATTATACTACTTTCTGTGTGAGATGAAGATGATTTAAAGTCTTCAAAAGAACAAGATTACCTGAGAATATTAAATATTTTTTAAATAAATAAAAGTGCAGGAAAAAAAGAGAAAATCACCCCATAGCTCTGCCATTACTACAAAAGTTGGCATGGCAACCAAGAGCAGGAGAATCCAAGGTATCAGAGTTTTGTGACCGGCTTTTTGACCAATTAGATCATTCAGCTGGGACCAAATTATGTATAATGGGAACATTATCACTATCAGCATGGGGGAGGGTGCGTTCAGGGACACGCTGGTCCACAGCTCTGAAAGCAATGGGCCTGTCTGACAGAAAATAACTCCCTGCAGCTTCTCCTGCCAACAAACCATTTTCATTTTAAAAGAGGCTGAAGGAACAGAGTGGAGCATCCCGTGGCGGCTTCTGTAAGTACTTGATCTGTATAAAAAACTAAAAACACTCCACCGTCCGCCCACCGCCCGAAAACCTAGACGCTGCTGCCTCTGTCTCATGGCATTAGTGCTGCCCGGCTGCTCAGTAAAAAGGGATTCCTTAAAATTCAAAAGATTGCTTTCGGCTTCCATGGCTTCTCGTCAAGCTGAGTCTCAATAAAGCAGCCAAAAAACTTGTGCCCTCGCTGAGAAGAAGAAGAAACTGTTCATTTCACACTGGCTTCTTTATGGAGCAGCAGGAGATGGGCTTTAAAAGCCAGACAGATACAGTCTAACTTGACAGTGGGGCTCTTTGTGCTGGAAAATCAACTCGATGGGGAACAGGAGATGTGATCGACAGAAGTATACCGCATTTCAGAATAAATACATTGAGAGCACTCTGAGCCTTAAATAAAATAATCAAGGACAGATGATAAAGATTATTTTCATTATTTAATAAACTAGGGCTGGCCCCTATTGGTCGATTAGTTGACTATCCCGTCGTTGTCGTCTTAGTTGACTAAGATTTCTTCAGTTTATTGAAGAAATCAACTGAAGTTGATTGATCTTTAGTCATTTTTTATGCTTTTTCATGCTGAAGGACTTATTTTCAAGAAACTTATGGAGCCCTATCTTGCACCCAGCGCATGCGTCTTTGCTAGTTTAAGACCAACCCAGTTGTCTGTGCGCCAATTGGCGTGCTGGTCTTACAGGGAGGAGTGTTCAGGTGAGTTCTTGGCGTATAGTTTCAGGTGAGTTCTTGGTGCATTGCTATCTTGAGGCAGCAGAAAGTGATTGCACCATTGACCAACAAAAACCTCAATAGCACAGCATTTCATTGTTATTTTTACGCCTGCCATTTACAGCGCCTGGGGTACAGCTCCAGATCTATGTACCTTGTACATGTTTTTTGATGGTGGGGGAGACACAGAAAGGCCGGGAATGACCTGCATTTGAACTAGAGGATGGATACCCGACCCGAGCCCGACGGGACCCGACGGGTCGGGCCGGGTTTGGACAGATTTTCAGAAAGGATGCTCGGGTTCGGGTCGGGCTCGGTCACATCAGCGCGATAAGGCATTGAACATTTTGAATTTAAAACAGCTTAAAATAAATGTCAAATATTACCCTAACATCCGTCTTCCTGTGTGCTGTGACAACCAAAGACGTGCGTATTAAGCTCCATGTGGCAGCGCAGCGATGGAAAATGTTAAAAAGAAGTTGGCCGCAGGAGATTTTAAAACTATTGAAGACGAAGGAAAGTCAGCTGTGCATTGATGCTCATCTGTTGACATTTCCGAATGCCTTCCTACAATTGCTTAATAAAAGCGGCTTTCCACACAAACAAACCTACATGTGTCATTAGTATGAGAAACAAATGCGATTTTAACTGTCGGGCTCGGGTCGGGCTCGGACAGAAATATCTTAATGCCTGTCGGGCTCGGGTCGGGTTTGGTTACTGCTCTGTCGGACGCGGGCCGTGCTCGGACAGAAAAATCCGGCCCGATCCGCACTCTAATTTGAACCCAGAACCTTCTTGCTAGGAGGCCGCAGTGCTAACCATTGGGCCACCATGCTGCTTAGTTAACACTTCCATATTGTAGTTAAAATGATGACTGCAGTATCGAGGAGACGCCAGCAAGACTGGAAACGTATCAGAGAAAAATCCAGGAGATTATTTATTAGTATAGCCAATGTTTTGTCAATCAAAACATTATACACACCTGCTGAGTTATGTCCAAAAGCCAAAAAGTCATCACTGACATCTGGAAGGTATCAGCATAGGTCTTACTATTGAAGTTGCAGACAGATATTTAACATCCTTAGTAACATCACAGAATAGGTTGTCATAATGTGATGATTTTAAAAGAGATTTGAAACTTAATGAGACTTCATGATTAAATAAATCTTAAAATAGAGCCTAAATTAATGTATTTATGTCAAATTATCCCTCTCGAGCCGCCCGCAGGAATGTTTAAGAAACTCACAGCACTCTTCAGGAAATTTATATGGAAATGTCCTCGAATCTGCTCATCTCTGCTGTGTTTCCATTTGATACTTTATACTTAAGAACATATACTACACATCCTGTAGTTCTTAATATGGTTAATGTATGGCATGAGGTAAAAGAATATATTAACAAATCGGGCTCTCTGTCACAATTCAGCCCAAAATGAGCCCATAATTAAATCATTCTGCAGGGAGGTGATGAATAAAACCATGGTAATCTTGCCTGTGAACATCCCACTTGAATCTAAAATTATTTTTCTGCACCTGTATCCAACAAATCTGAATCCCCGAGAATACATAAATGTATTGATTTGGCAAAACTACAGGCAAATAGGACTATAGATTGCATTTGGAAGACAATCAAGGCAACTACAATCTGTGCTTGGATCAAGAATATGGCTCAATATATGTACACATGACGAGATTAACATATATATTGAGAGGCAAATTGGGGGTGTATGAGAACATGGAGGCCATTTGACCACTTTGTAAAAGAAGACATGAGGGAGCTGCTACTTTGATACTGACATATAATTAGGGGTCCAAAGCCGAGGAGGCTGGGAATCGCATGCAGCAAAGCTACGTGGTTCACACAACCAATCAATCAATCAAACTTTATTTCTAAAGCACATTTAAAAACAACCAGGTTGACCAAAGTGCTGGACATTGACATGAAACAATAAATAGACAAAATACAACACCAGACAAATACAACATACAGTTCTCATGCCAGATTAAAAGCCAAGGAATAAAAATGTGTTTTTAGTCGTGATTTAAAAACCGGAAGGCTAGGGGCCGGTCTGACATGAAGAGGCAACTCATTCCACAGTCTCGGGGCCGGTCTGACATGAAGAGGCAACTCATTCCACAGTCTCGGGGCCGGTCTGACATGAAGAGGCAACTCATTCCACAGTCTCGGGGCTGCAACTGAGAAAGCCCGATCACCTCTACTCTTGAGTCGCGATTTAGGGACAACGAGGAGAGACTGGTCTGCAGACCTTAATAACCTTGAAGGAGCATGTGGCCTCAAGAGCTCAGTGATATAGACTGGAGCTAGTCCACGAAGGGCTTTAAAAACAAACAATAACATCTTAAAATCAATCCTAAAATGAACTGGGAGCCAGTGAAGAGAGGCAAGGACAGGGGTGATGTGATGACAACAGGGCTGTGGACCCCTTTTGTTTTTCTAGGGATTATTTTCCTCCTTCTTCCTATTCTCCTTCTCCATTATTCTTCTCTGCGTAAAACTCATGCTAGAGGCTAAATAGTACATGGTGACGGTGTGCCACTTTTTAGGACTGGTCCAAAACCCCACAAAGACCTCAGGCGCAACAATTGACCGCCTTCCACCACTAGGTGGCGCTATAGCAGAAAAACGTGTTTGGCCCTATAACTCCCAAACCGTACATTGGACATTTAAAAACATATATCCCCATATATTCCCTGGATCCTACTGAATCTCGACATATAAGCCACGGCCTATTTCCGCCGAGACTTTTATGCGTGAAAAATCGCGACTTATTAAAAAACAACTTTTTTTTTTAACTCCTCCCAGACCGTAAGATTGATCTGCATGAAAGTTGGTACATAGCATCTCCAGACTTACCTGACAAAATATTATTAAAATAATTTTTATAAAATAAAAACTGCGCATATTACGCACAAACAAATTTGTGTGGCTAACTATGAAAACACCAACTTTGCCATATCTCGGCCAAAATAAATGCTGGCGAAGCCAAACTTTAGATTATTTCTTGGTATGACCCTCTGAGGCTACCAAACTAATTTCACAAAAATTGGCAACTAAGGGGCGCTACAAATACAAAAAGTTTATATCTCAAACAGCTCAACCGATTTTTACAAAATCTGATGGTTATCATCTAGGGCCAGTCCTGAGGCGGACCTTACAGTGGGGTACTAATCGGTTGAAGTGGGCGTGGCCTATGGGACCCACATTTGGATTACCCACTTCCACTAAAGTGAATTACTTGAAATGAACAGGGTAGATGTACAATGGGTAGCTGACTGGACTTACCAAATATTACACATGTGGACCACTATGCGGCGGTATAATGATTTCAAATGTGTTTTTGCCCATAACTCCCACATTATACATCAAAAATTTAAAAATCTTTACATCCACGTGTTCACTGAATCAAGCCGAGTCATCTGATATAGGCCACGCCCATTTATGCTCAAAGTTATTTTTGCAATAACTAACTTTTCCAAGTCGTCCTAGGAAACGTAGTATGTAGCATCTCCAGATGGCTGTGACAAGAAGTTATTCACAGAATTTTGCTACCAAGCAAATATATTATAACTCCTAACTTTATGTAACTATAAAGCCAAATTACATGTTAAAAAACTTGAGGGCAGTGTTTAACATGCCTCCCGATGCTCTGCTCCAAATGTGGCGAAGGCTGGCCATCAGCGAGCGCTATAATCAAAGCTATAATTCAAAGTTTTGTCTAAAAACTCAATGCATTTAAATGGGAAGTTTGCAATTGCAATATCTCTGCCACAATAACTGCTATAAACACAAAACCTGTGAGGATTGTTTGGCATGCCGCTCGGAGGCTTTGTACCAATTGTGGTAAAGATATGCCATTAGGTGGCGGGATAATCAACGTAGACCATTTTAGGCCATTTTGTCCCTTTCTGAGGTCGAATGCGTCGTACATGACGCCAAACGGCACTTCTGATTCATAACTTTGTAACTTAATAATAACTAGTAGAAACACACTGTCTTTTGGCGCTAAAAGCTAACAGTCGCCCTGTTCTGCTGACGTCTTTGTTGTCTTTGTGATATCAATATATATCTGTGAGATTCATGTTCCATTTTATTTATTTGTTTTTATGGTCCTGCAACCTTTTTAACATTTAAGTGACCTCAGTGCAGCACAAATATTCCAAATAGCCGAGTTTTTCCTGAAAAGAGATGATGTTCATAGATTTACTATGGACAACAGGGTTGATGTTTTACAAGCTTTTATAGAAAATAAAATGAGATGTCAACTCGCGTTGGGACGACTGGCGCGATGAGGCACGGACCCCGGTCATAACTGCTTGCAGTTCTAGTTTTATTTTTGTTTTTTGATTGTTGTAGTAAGGCTGAGATGGAGAAAAATGTTGTTGTGGGTTGGGACGGGGGAGGTAACATTTTTACTGCAATGGAAAATAAAAACATTATTAAAAAAAAACCTAATAAAGAAATCCCTTCAACACTAAGACAAGCTGTTTGATTCTAGCGTTCATCTACAGTTTGATCATTAGTCGTCAACATGACTAAAGCATTCAAAAAACCTTTAACACCACAATTTAAATCCATCAAAGTTGACCTAAACAAAAGGTTGCTATTGAGCCAAACACAAAGAAATCTGAGCATTACAATTCTGCTCCCTGGTGTAGCCATTAAACCCACTCCAACAGAGATACTATCTTTCCAAAACTGTAATATCTAAATAAATGATCTGTACATGAGACGAAGCTCCACACAGACAACTGTGTAATGAAGTGTCAGTGCGAATGTGGATCTGATCTCTCGGTTGTCTGAGCGATGCTCTGCTGACTTCTCGAGCTCCACGAGGAGAAAAAAATGGCCTTTCCGTTGCGGTCGGTGGTTGTTGGAGGCGATTTGTGCCCGCGGGCAAACATAAAGTGTTATTTTCCTCAGAACTGTGCTCACTAAACAGAGAACAGTGTGGGAGTAAAGAGCGTGATGCATTAGTGCGCGACCCCACAACAACTTTGATGACATGGAATTGTGCACTCAGTCGGCCGTGAGTGCTAAAAAAGACATAATGAGCGGAAGCTGTCGGAGCTGAACACGATGACAACGTGAACACAGCAATCAACGGCTCAAACTTTCTCCACAATATTTCGGGATGTGGCCATTAAAGAAAACAAAAGAAGTCGTTGTAAAATACAACGGCTGAATACAAATGTCCCTCTTTCTGGAACAATATATCAAGTACAGCGTAAAAAAAAACATGGTTGATATTGTTGGAAATTAAAATTGTATATGTGCTTAAACATTGTGTGTGATTTGCATTCTACATTTAAGCTAAAAGGGAAAAGCATTATTTCAACATAAATGAAGACATGTTGGTCATGCATTAAGTTTGTTGTTATAAGTTTATAGTTTGTTGTTTGTTACATTAAGTTGTTTTGCAATACTTCTGTTTTATAATATAAGATGTTCTGGTACATTTTGTTATAACCCAGCTCTACAAATGTGTCAGAAGCTGAATTGATGATGTTAGAGACACCCTGTCTCTGGTTCCAGTCCCCCTTTATGGCCCAACTGCTCTGTTGCTTTGCAAGTCTCTGAGGGTCATAAACCCTCAGTCACATCCCAACTAAAAGATAAGGAATAAGCACAAGACCCCCCCCTTTGTGAGATAATACTGGGGGTCCGAGAGCCAAAGAGTCAGACAAAGGAAGGGGAGAGCTGCAACAGCTTGATCCAGGTAACTTTGTCTCTAGGATATCCTATGTAATAAAATGGATTCACATATCAACATCTGAGATTTTGACTACTAATTGAATGAACCCTGAGAATGGAGCAGGATTTAGCTCCAACAATATCCACAGCACAACTTTACTTTAGTCTGAGCATTAACACATTTTATATATTTTTTAATTTAATTTAATTTATACTGTTTACTGATCCCCAGTTCTCTGTTATTAATCTACACACAGGCCTGAAATACACACACATGCTCAGGGACCTATTCATGCACAAAGGGAGAGATGTCAGAGTGAGTGGGCTGCCAGTGCTGGACCAGCGCCCTGAGAGGTTGGGGGGGTTGTAGTGCCTTGCTCATAGGGCATCTGGCAGTGCACAGGAGGTGAAGTGGCATCTCTCCAGCTACTAATCCACACTCCGTACAGGGACTTGAATCAGCGACCCTCCGGTTCCCAACTCAACTCTCTATGGACTGAGCTACTGCCACACCCATGTATTCAAGCCCTATATATATATTATATAAATTATTATATATCCAAGCCCTATATATTCTATTTTCTATATACAGTCCTATATATTATATATATTAATATATATATTCAAGCCCTTGGCTGAGGATCTTCATGTTGTAGTTGGTAACATTTTTCTTTCTTATTTGGATAAAAAACAGCTTTTGCCCGTCTAATAATGGAGGTTATAGAATAATCCGGAGGCTGATTCATGTGTTGTGCTATGAAGTGACGCCGCAATTGCTATATTGAAGCGGCTGAACGTAAATGCCGCTACGTTTCCATCCACTTGTCAATCGAATTATCTGAAGTTGGGTAAAAAAAATAAAAAAACATGCGAATAAAGCTGGTGAAAGTATGTTTCCATCCAACGGCTTTAAAGCAAATAAAACCTGTGCATAATGACGTCACATGCTGTTTGCCGATCAAATTGGCATATTGAACTGATTTGAGACATTTGAAGGTGTTTCCAAAAATTCAAGCAAACTTTTTTTTAGACAAAATGGATCCCGCCGTCTACCAACACATGATCAGTATTTCACAAGTTGTAATAGTGTTTATATGCCAGCTGATAGCGACATATCAAGCTATAATAAGAAAACAACGACGCTATCAACACATTGCTATGACGATGCAGATGCAACTTGGCTTTTATTTTCCTTCCGGCACTTTCGCGAGTTCCTGATAAATTAAATTCAAAGTCATCATCAAAGTCTCTCGTCTCCTTGTCCGTCCACTTCCATCTGTCAGTCTTTGTTGACACCCGCCATGTGTGCAAACAGAGCGGAAAAACTGGGCGGAAATGAACTAAAACTTCTTCGTTTTGAGGCGGGTTGCAACCATAAAATGACCTAAACTTAATCGCAATTCATTATTTATTTCGCAAATAACGTTTCCATCAGCGTTGATTGCATAAGCCGTATATTAATCAAGATAAAAATCCAATGAGACCGAACGTATCTCTTTGGGTCAATATTCCTGAAATTTCATTGAATTTCACCATTCCCTAGGCATTTTTCATTCAATATCACTTAATTTGGATAAAAACGTGTGGATGGAAACATAGTCACTGACAGTGAAAGTAGAGATGTTTGGATTAATCCTGATTGGCCCTCTTTAACAGGTGATGGTAGTCTGTGTGGATGTGATTCAGAGTGGGATAAAACAAATGACAGTAACGTATCGCTTCAACCTCCATATTGGAGGGATCACATCAGCCTGCATTACATGATTTATGATTACAAATCATCAAACTTTCTTGCTTTGCAGTTAAAAGACATACACTACTCTGTATAAACACCAGTGATGATTCTATGAAAGAAAATTTTGGCCATGAAACGAGAGTACCGAGCCAGCATGCCTCTTCTAATGCAAATGGAACATAAGGAATTTCATGGAGAGGATATTAAAGTGAAATTAATTTCATAGATCAACGGTTGTAGATTTTGTTTTCCCCCCAAAGTTGTGGGACCAGATGATTACATCAAAGCCCCGAAAGATATCTGGCTGTTAAAATGGGACACATTTAATTTTGAATGGAAATCAATGTCCATTTTTTCAAGGATCTGTTGGACATATTTCCCAGGAAAAGTGGTTGAAATGGATATCCTTTAAAAATGTCATCCTCGTGATGGCCATAAAAGGAAAAGGTGTCATCAAAAGTTGTTAAGATTCCTCCTCCATTAGCCATGAATGTCTGAACAACATGTTGTGCCCATCCCCCAACAGTTGTTGAAATATTTCAGTCTGGACCACAGTGGTTGCCCAGCGAAATAACATGTCTAAAAATAAGAGTTACATTCTGTTTTTTGTTTTTTTAATTCATCAAATTCATTTTATGCTTGGCAACAATATGGGAACTAAAGGCATGCATTATGATCTGTAATAGACCAAAATACTAAACTATGAATTCACTTTTACTGAAGCCTGACCTGCAGCCTATAGAAGCCTCGCTGTAAAGCAGATTCGATGATATTCCTGAACACATTAACTCTTAAACTGGGGTTTAGAATCTGTTTAGCTTTTCCACTCCTGAGTGAGGTGGAGGTATGAGGACTGCAGACTGCAAGTTTGGCAGGAAGAGAAAATGAGGCGCCTGAGGAGGTAACCAGGTAAACATCTGGGCTGGAGATTCTGCTGAGGCAGAGAGAGAAGGACTGCAGGGGGTGGGTGGGGGGAGACGAGGGGAAGATAAATGGATCAACGAAAAGTTGAAGAGTCAGCAGAAACTGAAACTTAGAGACAAGCGGAGTTTAGAGAGTCTGTGTGAATAATGAAGAGTGACTCTGGCTGAGGCTGGTAAACGAGACAAGAAAGACTTTTCTGAGTTAGTTTTTTGGAGTTTATCATAGTTTAGTTTAAAATCCATTGTTTCTGGATTCAGAATTCAATTTTCTGGACCAGAGAGACTGCCAGGGCTCATTTACTATTTCAGAATTCACCCATCAAAAATAGTCTGGTTGTAATCTGAAAACCTCTCAAAATAAAGCTCCTATTACCTTTAAAGCTTGATTAGTTTATATTTTCTGTATTAATACCGAATGAAGTGAAAGGATCACTTGCAGTGCTGAACCAGGCTCCCAGGAAGTGGGTCGCCTATGAAGCAAATAGAACATAGCAGCCAAACGGTGGAATTGCTCCTGGCCCGTCACGTGGTGCAAACGTTTCCCCTTAGACTTACACGGCAAAATCAGTGGATACAGTGGATCCGAGCTTTACAACCCCCGAGAAATGACTCGTTTCACTATCAGAAGTTAAACTTTTTGGTCCGAGAACACTTGGAAAGTCTAGAAAGCTGCACATTAAATCATTTAGTCCCATTCAAGTTAGTGGAGCGGTAAACCGGAAGTAGCTGGCTCGGCTAGCGGAGGTCTCTAGTGCGTCTGCTCTATGGGCCGCACAGTGCAGAAGAAGTGCGATCACCCGGGTAATTTTTGGCTACATGATGGCTTTATGCGCCACTGGGCAACTCTCATAGGAATGACTGCTGTATCTAGTTCTTATAATACATCCATTATAGGGGGAAACTCAGAAGAAAAATCACTAACAACTGTATTTCCTCTCCTGGGGACCCTGAAAATACACTGCATGTCTAGTGCCACAGTAGAAAGAATTGCTGCTTACTCATTTATTTGCCATCTCTGTATGGTTCGAGGACTGGAGATGCAAAATCTTACATCAGAGTAAATATATTTATTTACCAGGGACAAGGGAATTAGATCAATAGCAAATCAGCAGGCAAATCCACAACTGAAGGGACTATTTTCGGCTCATGGTGGTGAGTGGCTCTGGTGTTGGATCGCTTTAACTCAGACTGAAATATCTCAACAACTGTTTAATCTGCATCAACATTCATGATTTCCAGAGGATGAATTGTAAGAACTTTGGTGATCTGTTCATCTAGCCCCATAATCAGTTCCATACAACACCATACTTTGGTTTATGACCACTTATCTGCAAAACTCATTCCCATCAGCTGTACTTTTTGTTCAGTGTTAATTAGCAAATACTAGCATGCTAACACGCTACACTAAACTTCAACAACAACAAATGCTAAACATCAGCATTTTAACACTGTTATTGTGAGCAAGTTAACAATGACGGCGCTTTATTTGGTCGAGTCGGGGTGCTACTTGTGACGTAGTGGTGTGTTTATGATTTTGAAGTATTGTCATTATGAGCATGTTAGCATGTTTACGTTAGCACTGAGCGTATAGCTGCATTGTGAAACACATTTTATCAGATTCTGAAAATTTCCACTCCAACACTGACTTTCCTCACAGAAGAGCTGTTCATATCAGATCACATGGAACACATATCTCCATTGATTAAAGGCATACTTCACCCGCAAAATGATTTGTATAGCAATTACTCAATCCGTGTTAGCTTGAATTCTTGAATTCAAATTTTCTTTTTCCTCGCACTAACACAAAACTAATAGTTTTCTCAATTTTTGGAATTCGTTCACCGTGGAGGCATGCAAGAAAAACTAATTTTATTCAAGAATTTAAGGTAACATGTGGTGAGTAACTGATATACAAATGATAATTTTCAGTGTGAAGTATTCCTTCAGGTTACAGAAACTAATTTGGAGTTTTCAATGATCATAAACAACACATTTATCAGTTTTTTCAGTCCAGTTATCTGTTCCTTTCTCAAAATAGGACATGTCAGAGCTGAGCCGAGCTGCTGGAGCTGAAGAAGACTATTTCCGATGTTTGAAGGTACAAAACAATACAGTGAAGTGAGCAGAGCCAATGCACGCAGGAATACCATATTTAGGCATGTATAGACTGCATGGCCATTGATTTTGGGAGGTCTTTACAGACTTCTGCATGGATCCTTAAGACATTGAGCAGATAACGAAATGTGGATTCTAGCAAATATGCACATACTGGAATCTGCTTAAAATGCATTGAAGGTAAACCTGCTTTATCTGGTTTTATTGGTTGAACGGCAGATCATGTCTGACTCTAATTCAACTGTCGCTACACATATGTAAAAGCCATGACAGGGGCAACATATGTTCATGTACACAGAGACTAGCATTACACTATAATCCACATGCTTGTCATCTCCTTGTGCATACAGATTTAGGAGTGTTTCTGCTGATGAAGGTGGTGTAAGAAGTGACAAAATGACAGTTAAATGTGACAACGCGATGCTTTGATTAACTCTGCAGAAGGTTTCTAAGAAAGGATTCTTAAAGAAGTACCATTTAAATACATGTTTTATTATCTGTGTGTGAGTTTCTTGGAGACTCAGTTGTTGAGGAAGCAACACTACACCGACTGCAGCAGTTTTGAGATTCTCCTTTCTCTAAGAATGGCCTTTTTACAGAAACGCCTCAGTCAATTGTATACAATACCACGCATGATTCACCAGTGGAGGCTGGTAATTGTGAAAAATATTTCAGTTTAAATACTCCTTTAGTAGAAAGGCCTTCAGTGTGTGTCACACTGGGAGAGTGTAAGGTGTATTGATGGACGGGTGTTAAAAGGCACCTGTCAGAAGAAAATACAATCAAAGGGACGTTTTACCCATGAGACACCATTCTGAGCGCCACTTACTTATGTGTTTTCAATTGATTCCTCTTCACCATTTGGAGTTCGGATTAGGGTTTGCGTGACCTTGTGGATCCTCCTGTCGCTTAAAAGTTTTATTGCAAAAAAGTTTTTAGCTGAACTGGACCAGAGAATATTGGGTTAAAAAGATTGATGACGCCATTTTGTCCTTATTATTCTCCATGAAGTTTTTGGAGATGATGTAATGTAGCGTTTTATGTGGAGTGAGCACAAAAATGGCCTTTTAAAATACTACCTTTCTTGTAAGGAAATAAAAGGAGGTAAAAGGCTAAACAGTTTCAAAAGAGATGTATTTTTCTTTAAAAATAAGTGCTGTGGGGTGCATTTAGACCATACCGATGTGTAGTTCAAGTGGAGTTCGAAAACTGAATAATAAAAATAATAAGAGAATCTTTGTTTAAAATGTCAAAAAAGTGACAAACATTTATAAAAAGTGTTGAAAAAGGGACAAAAACGTAAGAAAAAGTTCAAAACATTGATAAAAAGCATCAACTAAAAGTGTAGATTTTCATTTTGACGGGAAGACGACACAAGGGTTAAGAGTTGAATTGAGAACGCAAGTTGGTGTGATGGTAGTTAAATGCAATGCAGCTGTTAACCATTAAATCCAAAAAGACAAGTAATACCACTGAAAGTTGATAATCAATATGAATTACTGTGAGATCCTAATTAACACCCGTGAACAACCAGTGACGAAACAAATGAAAACTGCTGCACATGAAAAGTTCCTAATTATATTTTTTTGTCTCATTGAACAGTAATTGATGAATAGTCTCGTTTCCACTTGTTTTGAGCTAACTGTTTGGCATAGATGTTGCACAGGAAAATACAATGAAGTCTGACACGAAACAGGACAATTTCTAGTGTTTAAATTTGCTTTTCTTTCAACAGCTGAGAGGATGGGGAGTTTAACCGACTGGTGGTTGTATATTTTTTTAAGGGCCCCTACACATTTCCTGCTCTTGTCTTTCACTTTTCCTGATTGCCTTTCTTGTTAAAGTGTAGGGCTGTAATCAACCAAAGAAAATCTTGGTCGACTAAAGTCGTAAAAATTTTGATTAAAAATCGAGGGGGGGGGGCGCAAAAAATATGCTAGATTAATTAACTGTACTGTCCTGCAGTACTTGTCCTTGTAGGTTATTTGCAGTATATTAAATCGTTTTGGACCTAATTGTTTTGCACTGAAATGACTCGTCTGTCGGCTCTGACAGCGCTGCATCAGCCTCATATCCTGAGACATAAAGTCCACAATTCCTTCCGTGATATTATTTTAGCGTTTGGATGATAGAGGCTTAACATCCAGCGTGGTCTGGGGGGTCTGGGGAGTCTGGGGGTGTCTGGGGTGGGGGTCTGGGGAACGCTACCGTGGTTGCGGGTGGGTGTGCCGGTAGTTATAAAACAATTATTAGACTATGAAATATGCCGACTCTGATATGTTCATACAGCCTACTCCAAACAGACAGGGCAACCTAACGCAGACAGGTTAGCTTACCGTTTTTAGGTGATACGCCATGTTTGTAGTCCAGCTGCGATATGCAAACTGTTGCTTGCAAACTTTGCATTCGACTTTTTTCCGTTATCTATTTCTGTGAAATGCTGCCACACTGCCGATGTCTTCGACATGGTAGAGGAGGACTGACTGGAAACTAAACACTCACAGTTACATAAATATTCAGCAAACCATCAGACGAAGGCTTTCTAGTTCTTTCTTCAATCTGTCTCCGGTGGGTCGGGCTAATCCAAAAAAGGTGAAAACAAGGGGGGTGTTCTGAAGACAGCCCGTTACCTGTGAAACAGGGGTGCTCTGTAAAACACCCCCAGTAGCAATTAGTGCTTTCCACCCATAGACCGTAACGGTCCATGCTTCCACCTGATGGAGTAACACGGCAAAAAATCGACCAATCAGAATTTTAGTCGAGCCAGAACGTATCGACCAATAAATCGACCAGTCGACTGGGAGGTTACAGCCCTACTACAGTGATCTCAACCTGGCTGATGACTCAGGTTGTTCCCTTCATGACATAGACAAGGTAGGTGGAGGAACAACGACAAACTCATGCTGCTGCCTCACTATCTTTCTCGTTTCCCTCCCCATCTGTTAAGGAGAAACCAATTTGTCAATTTCTGACAAATGTTTCTCCCCTCGCAACAAAAACACAAGGATGAACAACCTGATGGCTTTGTGTGAACAACTTGGATGTAAATACTCTTGTCCCAAATAACTGTAATCCCAAAGTGTAAATTTGTAAAAAGTAGAAGGAAGGAAGGAAGGCAAGAATAGGTTTTGAAAAATAACTAAAAAATAGTGAAATAACTTTGAAAATAGTGAGAAATTTGTTAAAAACAGAAGGAAGGCAAGAATAGGGCCAAAGAAGGCATTTTTTGGTAGGAAAAAAAGGTCACAAAGAGAAACAATGTTTTGGAAAAAAGCCTATTACACGTTTTGTTAAATATCTCAAATGCCCCCTGCAGTCCTACAAAGTACCCCTAGGGGTTCACCTTTAAACGCAAAAAACAACAAGACCTGACATATACTATGACTGCTTTTATCCTGTAGACCACACGTGTCGAACTCGAGGCCCGTGGGCCTTTAGCACACATGCTTAGCGAACATGTGTGCTAAAGGCAGGAATGCAATGCTGGTATCCTGAGGAGATGGAACAAGTGCCGTATCAAAACGTACCCTCACAGATTTTGATCCGGCCCGCATTTCAATTTAGGTTCACAATATATTTCGGCCCACCTGGTTTTTTGTCACTTTTGTCACGATGCTTTTGGTGCTTTTTCCCTGTTGTTTCAACCTTTTTCTATGATGGCTAAGGAACTTTTTGGCTGACTTGTTTGGGGCTTTATGTCGACCAAACAGTATGGGAGAAGACTTTATAGACTTTAGGGCGGCTGTGGCTCAGTGGTAGAGCGGTTGCCTGCCAATTGGAAGGTTGGTGGTTCAATCCCCGGCCCTGCAGTCCCATGTCGAAGTGTCCTTGGGCAAGACACTGAACCCCGAGTTGCCCCCGATGCTGTGTCATCGGAGTGTGAATGTGTGTGCATGTTTATCTGATGAGCAGATGGCTCCTTGTACGGCAGCCTCGGCCACAGTGTATGAATGTGTGTGAATGGTGAATGGTTCCTGTACTATGTAAAAGCGCTTTGAGTAGTCGTTCAGACTAGAAAAGCGCTATATAAATACAGCACATTTACATTTACATTTATAACACATGCAATAATACAATCAAAGATATTTAACTTTTTCAAAATGAAAGCACGTCAATAAGCGAACTGTCTGGCTCTTGATGGGATTCTCATTTTCCAATGTGGCCCTTAGTGAAACGGAGTTTGACACTACTGCTATTGACATTCAACAATGAATATTAAAAGTTGTCTTCAGCTAAGCCATCTACCTGTGTCTTAGACCCCATCCCAACGAGGCTTCTTAAAGAAGCGTTACCCGTGGTTAACGCTTACTTACTATATGATCAATATCTCTTATTTATCTTCTGAAAAAAACCCACCCTTGATCCTGAGGTCTTAGCCAACTACAGTCCTATATCTAATCTTCCCTTTCTCTCCGAGATCCTTGAGAAGGTAGTCGCTAACCAGTTATGTGATTTTCTACATAGCATTAGTCTATTTGAGGACTTTCAGTCAGGATTTAGAGAGCATCATAGCACAGAAACAGCACTGGTAAAAACGACCTTCTAACTGCTTCAGACAAAGGACTTGTCTCTGTACTTGTCTTACTACATCTTAGTGCTGCATTCGACACTATGGACCACACCATCCTGTTAGACAGACTAGAACACTTAGTTGGCATTAAAGGGGAGTTTTTCCTCACCACTGTGGCACTAAATGCTTGCTCTTGGGGAAATTACTGGAATTGTTGGGTGTAAGTTAATTACAGTGTGGTCTAGACGTACTCCATCTGTAAAGTGTCTTGAGATAACTCGCTATGATTTGACACTATGAATAAAATAGAATTGAATTAACAATTATTAAATAATCATCTAATCTCAATATTTTATAACGTAATCATGGATTCTGTGTTTAACAGGCATATAATTGCTAAGGTCTTGAGGACTACGACTATTGATGGTAATTGATGATTTTGTTTAGATATGCCAAATTGTAATTATATAAGTGATTATTTCTCAGACTGTTGAGTTAAAGCTATGCTTTCAGTTAGTTATTGGTCCCGATCCACATTCATCGCAACAAAAATAAAGGGGGGGTACAGTTAAAAAAGAAATTAAGCGAAGAAGCAGTGATGACTATTTTGCCACAGTTCTGCAGACAGTGGTTATTTTACTCCTAATTTAATTGAATCTATTTATTGCCAATGAGCAATGTTTTACTTTTTATTGATGAGTGAAATGTCAATTTTATGTTTTATGACAATACATTTCATGACAATAAAGAGGAGTGGTTTACTTCATAGGCTGTGTAGTTGTGTTATTACATTATCTGGGTCACATGACAAACAAAAGATGTATCCTGGAATTCATTGAAAACTTTGAAAAAGTAACAAATAAATAAATATTTTTAAATTTGGCTCAAAGAGACAATTATATTGTTAATTGCAATTACTTCTGAGACGATTAATGTATATAGTATATGCTCAGAACTACTCCTCCAACTAAGGTCCAGACAGTCGTGACATTTTTCCCCGAGCTGTATTCAAACCAATGACTTCCAGATAAACTCATTCTACCCACAGCCTCCAACTCATTAGCTCGACTGTTGTTTTACGTTGAATAATGGGTTGATCAAGTGTATTTACGGCATTTAGATATGGTTAAAGCTATCCGGTGTCATGAACCGGCTCGGTTTGGCTGTGAAGAGCTCTTTAAAAACGCCGCCAGGGTCGAGTGTGGATGTGCGTCACGAGGACAGAACGCAGAGCTGCAAAATAAACCCCACTCAGCCTCACACACTCAAGATTAAACTAACTCGATAACGACAACCGACAAACAATCACTTCATATAGCGATAATTAAGAAAATAAACAAGAAATGAACTTCACTTAGGCAAAGAATTGGTAAATGAAGCAAAGATTAGAGAGTAAAATCAAAGCAATTAGAGGCATTTTCCATCAGCATTAAAAAGTGTAAACTCACTGATGAATTCTCCACAGGACAACGAAGCTCCCACTGTGTTCTGAACAACTTCAAAACATTAAAACTAAGCTATTAAAGAAGAAAAATCAACAGAGGATTTTCCTTTTTATATATATGCGATGGACACACATACTTTACATAAGAGTGAACTAGGGCTGGACAATATAGACACTTTTTTTTGCCTTTCATCAGCCTCAGTCAAGTCATGTAAGCCAGGGCATTTTATCCATTATCTGATAAGCGGCTGAAAAAAAACTGACCTATGAAACAAATGTCAATCGTTCTGGGCTTTCTGAAAGACATTTGAAGACTTGGACTCACGCACATGGTGAGGGGCTTGTACAATACACCATGCTCCCGGCGGATCAGATTTCCCTGCGGTACACCTTTTTAAATATCATTATGGCCGGAGACAGGCCTGAAGTCAACAGGTCAGAGGCTTTGTGGTTCTGTTTATAGAAACTACATGCTGTTATATCGCGCGATGATACGTGAATTAGCGAGATCTCGTGGGTCTTCGTGACTTCAGCGGTCAGTCAAGGCCGCAGCCGTTCCGCAACAAATCTGGACCTGGTGGGCATTGACGGACAGCAGAGCACGGAGCTGACACGCATCGGAGCCGATCTGCAGACATTCTGCAGTTGGTGGAAATCCGGTATCAATTTCCCGTCCAGCGCGTCTAAATATCAAATGCACTGTGCGTCCATGGCCTTGCTGGTCTTACAGGGAGGGGTGTTCAGGTGCATTCTTGGCGTATTGCTATCTTGATGTGTGATGTTAGTGATGTTAAAGTCAAGGTTACAAAAGAGAAGTTCCTCTACAAGCAACTCGGAAGAGAAAGCTCAGACTCAAAACTTGGCAGCAGGAGTGTTGCAGCCCGTTAGACGACGGTAGTATAAACATGTCACATCGGAGAAAGTAAAGAAACAACAAAAAGGAAGAAAAGTTCCTCAGAGGTCAATGTAAACTCAGATATCCTTAAACATATTCAGAGAAGAAGTCAAACAGCAGCGGTGTGTGTGCTCTGCAGCAGGAGGTCAGGAAGTGTTTCCACAGCTATAATTCAGTTATTTCTCTTGTTAGAGTCATTTGTGATTATTACAGGCTGTACGCCCTTGTAAAGAAACCATGAAAAGGACAAATGAGCTGCCAGCTCTCTCCTGTTGCTTCCACCACTCTACACTGATCACCAATGTATGAATAAGAAAAAAGGACAAAGAACTGTGGTTGCTTAAACAGCAATAATAACACACAAAAAAAAGAAATTGGCCCCTATGGCTGTGATTGCAAGACCTATTAGAAACGACAATGGCAATTTTATTTAGCACCATTCAAGATCTTTAAACAATCAGACGCAAAAGAATAATTGTAAACTGTAAAGTCCACTAGTGCTACATTGTGGGGTTAAAAAACAACAGCATGACACTCAAATGGCTCATTAATGTCTCTGTGTGTGCGCAAAAATGAATGTTTATGTTGTCAAGGAGGTTTAATAAGAACTGCACACACTGCTACACATAACATGTAGTCAGTTAACACTCGGTTTAATAACAGACGTTTTAAAGCAAGGTTAATAGTGAAATCGGTTACCGCTGCGTCCCTAAGCCCTCCTGCTTAAAAGTCCAAAGTCAAAAGATGAAACTGATGCAATCATTGGAACAACTTGTAGTTCTTGGCCTTAAATATGTAAAAAAAATAAAATAAAATAACAGTGGTGTTGTTTATTAGGATTTGATAAGGGGGTGCCCAAAAAATTATTTACATTCGTATCGCAATTCTACCTGTATAGATTCAAAATCAATACACAGAATTCCAAAAATCCAGTCATATTTCTTTTAGTTTTTAAATATATTTTTGTTTTGTAATGGTGTGTACTATCACATGGGAAAAGTACATTTACATACGGTGAATCTTTTTTTTTTTTTTAATTTGGGGGAGAATTGGACTGGCTGTGGCTCAGTGGTAACAATCCGAAGGTTGGCAGTTCAATCCCTTGTCCTGCGGTCCCATGTCGAAGTGTCATTGGGCAAGACGCTGAACCCAGAGTTGCCCCTGATGCTGCACCATAGGTGTGTAAATGTGTGTGAATGTGTATCTGATGAGCAGGTGGCACCTTGTACGGCAGCCTCGGACACAGCGTGTGAACGGTGAATGGTTTCTGTACTGTGTAAGTGCTTTGAGTAGTTGTTAAGACTAGAAAAGCTCTATAAAAAAAACATTTTTGAATCAAAACTTAAGCCTAAAAATCAATCTCAAATGGTGACATTTTCTGAATGGTGCACCCCTAGTATATAAACATCTAAACAACACTTTAGCAGGTGAAGCAATAAGAACAAATGGACTTTAAAGAAACACATGGGGTCAGGTGGAGTTCATCCCTTCTAGTCTGAGTGGACTTCATGTGTTATATGTGACAGGCTGGTAAGATGCCTGACAAATGTTTTATAAGCTGACGCCTGTGTAAATGTTCCTATAAACAAAGCATTCAGGGTCTGATCAACAGAGCTGTGAAGTAAAACCTGTCTAAGATAAACAGGGCCGACAGCGTGCAGCGTTTTATATGTAATTCAATGTGACTTTGCGACCAGCATGCCGTAATTTAAGTCTACGAGACCTGAATAAAGATGGATGTGTTTCCTGCTATAGTCATACAGAGAGAGAGAGAGAGAGAGAGAGAGAGAGAGAGAGAGAGAGAGAGAGAGAGAGAGAGAAATCATCCTCTAAAGACTTGGGTGGAATTGTTGGGTGTACCTCCGTTCTAACAAGCTAAATTAATCTGAAAAAGAGTGGACACACTGATTCTACCAATGTTTCCTTTAGGATTTTTTTTAGCGGTGGGGGCAGGTCAGGATGGGGGGGGCAGGTCAGGATGGGGGGGCAGGTCAGGATGGGGGGGGCAGGATGAGGACTTGACAGAACTGAGAAGTTGAACGTTGTCCAATTAAGTTGAACGTCGTCCAATTAAGTTGAACGTCGTCCAATTAAGTGGTGAATTTTTTGGTGGAGTTGTTTGTTTAATAGTCGACTCGGGAGAAAGCGAACGTTTTGACAATTAACTGCATCAACACAACAGCATGTGGAGTTAAACTGGACGGGCCCAGTAACCTCTAATATAAGTAGTTGTTAAATTGCTTGTTGTTAAATTGCATTATGTCAGCTGGATAATTTTAAAAAGGCAACCGCGACTACATTATGCGCCTGCCCTATTTCTGAAACCGTAGGGTCGCCACAACACAATCAACATAGAGAAAACACTGTCTTCACACTCACACACACACACACAGAGAGAGACAGAGAGAGAGACACAGAGAGAGAGACACAGAGAGACAGACAGACACGCACACACACACACACAAACACTGTTTTCTAGCCAATTTATTTTGCCTTATAAAAGGAAAAGCACGAGCATTGTTCTTAAACTTGTTAAGAATACACATTTGAGTGATGTTAAGTCATTTTACTTTTCTCTGAATCATCCTCATTTTTTTTGTTGGTTGATTGTGTCAGCCGGCCTCTTCAGCCCAGTAATGTGCAGACACATTTGTTGCATGGTCAGGCCCCGCATGAAGGTGTTGATAAAGGACACCACAAAACCAGGAAATTATCAGTAATAACAACAACTCAATCGGCAAGTTTATATTTATGGAAGCGGTGACTAGAATTGTGTAAAGACGAATGTGATTATCTATTTTTCACCAACTTCGAGGTACATTATAGTTAAATGTTTTATGTTTGGGGCGCCTGGATAGCTCACCCGGTAGAGCGTACGCCCCATGTCTAAAGGCTCAGTCCTTGTCACAGCGGTGGCAGGTTCAACTCTGACCTGTGGCACTCCCTCTCTCTCTCTCTCTTTCACATCTTCAGCTATTCAGCATGATAAAAGCCTAAAATGCCTGAAAAAATGCTTAAAAAACCCCACAAACATTTATGTTTCCCATCTTTGTTGTCCTTGCTTTTAGCTGTATGTCATATATATATATTTATATATATATATATATATATATTCCTTGAAATTGTGTTATTTTTAGGGCCCCCGGGCTCTAGAGCACCTGTATAGAAATAAAATGTGTGAAATAACCATGTGACCTGTCTCAACTCCACCCTCAAAGAATAGGAATCAAGAATCGATAGAATCGGAATCAGAAATATTAATAACAAAGCAATGCTCAACCCTAACCATGTCTGAATACATGTGTCAGACAATCTCCCCATACCCAGCTGGTAGATCTTTGGGTTTCTGCTGTGTCTTGTAAACTAAAAATGTCAATCAGGCAAAGACCTTCAGAGTGGTGTTGTGTTTGACTAATGAAGAGATTGTAGGTGAATGGCCTCTGTGGTTCCAGATTTAACAGTTATGGTTGAGGATTAGGGATTTTCTGATGCAAAATGCATCGTCAATAAGTCAATAATTGCTCTGACCTTCAGCTGCCTGGCGAACTCCGTGTGGTTGTCGTAGACGAGGATGTTGGCGATGAGGCTCTCCCTCTCTTGAGAGAAGGAGGTCTGTCCCTCTGTGACGTTCTGCTCAACTATCACCTTCAGCAGAGCGTGAGGACACCTGGTCCCGTCCCACACCTGGAAATAAAACACAAAAACATCACGATAAGACTCTGAATCTGTAAAAACAGATAAACAATGCTGTTGACGGTCCATTTATCCATCTGGAGAGCTGGGCATCATTTCGATTTTAACAATCCCGAAATATTTCTTTCAATTCTGGTTCTCATTGATTCTCGATTCCGATTCTTTGAGGGGCGGAGTTAAAACGGATCACATGCCACGGATTACAGGAACATTTTATTTTAAATTCAATTTACAGTTTTAACCGGGCTTGTGTGTTAAATTTGGAACCAATGATCGAATTTAAAACCACATTTTCCAAACCATTCCAATAAAAAAACTATTCCATTTGAATTGGGATGTCTCGATGCCCAATCCTATCCATCTGTCTGTCCAAACTCCTTGGAGCACACTATATCTAAAGATCTAATTAATCCCTCAGACTGTAGATGGGGAAAATATGACATTTCCCACAGTCAAAGCGTAGTTTGTGGAGAGGATTTTGACCGCTTAGTTACAGTGAAGGGAAATCTGATCTAGCTTTAGTCTATATCATCAATGTCAACGCTCAATATTTCTCATTGACTTGAATGGGAAATGTTTGGGAAATTGCTCAACATTGCCCAAAACGCCCAAAACGCCCCCCTCTTTGGGACTGTGCTGTATCGCCAGGAAAAACTCTCAGAAAATCGTAGTGCACCCCCTCCCCTCCTCTATCTCTCACCATCCACCACTTACACACACATTGGAAACGTCAGGAGTCAGGTCAACATGGCCTCCAGGGAACAGTGTCATGATAGATAGTGTGTGTGTGTGTGTTTAAGGTATTGATCTGTTGATGATAGATATTCCGCTGGATTTCACTCATTTAGGCCGGATGTCCGTCACCTTCCTCTTTCTTTGTCTTGGCGTTCTTAACGTCTGGCTGATTTCTGAGGACTATGGTTAACTGCTTCTCAGATCTCTGCAGGGTAAATACTTCATATTCACTAATTACTTCCAGTTTCAAAATGTGTAAAAGCTGGCTGTTGTACACTACAGAAATTCATTTAAGAGGAAGGAATGCTGAACAAACTCGTAGTTAATGATCTCAGGTGCTTGAGGAAAAAGCACAAACATCTATTCTTAGTCAAATGAAATGTTGCGATTTGGAGAACATGCTCTCCTGGGCGAAGGTGTTGTTGTGTAACAGCAGGCAGCACCCTCACAACAGCTTTAGAAACCAGTGAGAGCAGACTGGCAGCAGACCAGTGGTCACTGCCAAATCCTGTTTAAATGGATCTCCTCTATCAGCCTCGCTGGCAGGAAACCAGCCTTCAATTAGACTCATTCCTGCTCTGAAAACGCAGGCGGCTCAGGAGGACACAAGACATCTCGTCCCCCTGAGACATGGGGAACACGTCGATTTACTACGAGACAGATCAAGACGGGAGGTAAACATACAATATGCGACTAATGTTTACTGGCATCGTCGATGAATCTGTCGATTATTTTCTTGATTAATCCAAAAGAATTTGTTTTGTGTATTAAATGTGGGTCAGTGTTTCCCGAAGCCCAAGATGACGTCCTCAAATGTCTTGTTTCTTCCACAATTTAAAGACATTCAGTTTACTCTCACAGAGGAGGGAAGATATTCACATTTAACCCTTGTGTCGTCTTCCCGTCGACGTGGAATTTTTTGTTTTTTTCTGGGTCAACATTTTAAACTAAAACCTTTTTTTTTTTTTACATTTTGGTTGTCTTTTGACACTTTTCTTTATGTTTTTGTCAGATTTCTTCGACATTTCTGAAGCTTTTCCGATGTTTTTGTCCATTTCTTAGCGCTTTATTTGACGTATTTTTTTCGCATTTTTGATGCTTTTTCCAACCTTTTGGTCACTTTTTTTCTAACGTTCTTTTATCATTTTTTTCTCCATATGCAATACAATTGAATAAAAACACCCAAATGCAATGAAAGTAGTGAACGGATCATGTATTTTACTTGTCAAGAACCTTGTGTGGAACCATCCCGGTTATTTTTTTTGACAATTTTGTTGAACAAAATCCCAATTTCAGATAAAGAAACTTTTTTTTAAAATGGGTCAAATTTGACCTGAGGACAACATCAAGGTTAAGAAGCTGGAATCAGATTGTTTATTCCTATTTTTTCCATAAAAAAATGACTTAAAGCTATAGTGTGTAGTTTCTGTTGCCCCCATGGGAAGTTTTAACCTTTTTGTTGTCTTCCCTTCACCAAAAAAAAAAAGTTTGTCACTTTTTTTTCAACATTATTATCACTTTTTCCGACATTTTTGTTACTTTTTCAATGTTGTGGGTGCTTTTAATGTTGACAATTTCAGCGCTTATTTTGACGGTCCATTTGTTGTGACAAAAAATAAAATATAAAAAACTGAAAACAGGTCAAATTTGACCCAAGGACAACATGAGGGTTAAGACATTTTAAGTAATCGCCGCGTCCACATGACACAAGCCTTTTTTTCTGGATTTTTCTGCATTGAGTACTTTTACTTTTAATACTTTAAGTAAATTTTCCTGATGATACTCACATACTGATCATCAACTTTTAGGAGGAAAACATCCCACTTCTCACCGGTGAGCATCCAGGGATTGGACATTCAGGTAGTGGAGAACTACAAATTCCTGGGTGTTCACCTGGTCAATAAACTGAACTGGACTGATAAGACCCATGCAGTCTACAAGAAGGGCCAGAGTCCTCCATCTGCTGAGGAGACTCAGGTCCTTTGGAGTCTGCAGGACTCTCCTCAGGACTTTCTATGACTCTGTGGTGGCCTCTGCCATCCTTTATGCTGTGGTCTGTCTGGAGGGCGGGCAGCTCGGACCGGGACAGGAGCAGACTCAATAGACTGATCAGGAGAGTGAGCTCGGTCCTGGACTGTCCTGGACTGTCCTCTGGACCCCGTAGAGAAAGTGGGGGAGGAGGAGGATGTTAGCTAAGCTGACATCCATCATGGACAACACCTCTCACCCCCTACATGACACCGCGGGGTCCCTGAGCAGCTCCTTCAGCAGCACACTGATACCCCCCCGGTGTAAGAAGGAGAGGTACCGCAGGTCCTTCATCCCGGCTGTCAGACTCTACAACACCTGCACCACCTGATAATGTTGTAGTTTCTGTTCCTGTTTCAATTACCCACCACGCACCATGGCTCTGTGTGTATTTTTATTATCTGTATTTATATTTTTCCATTACAAGTACTTACTTTTTCAATATTTTTATATTATGGTTACACTTCAATATAATTTATATTATGGTTACTTACTTTTGCTATATTATTTAATTACATATTATTAAACTTTTTCACGTCACTTACTTACATTGCTATATTTTTCGTACTATGGCCACCTCACTTTACTTTACAATACCTTTTATATAATGCCACTTTACATTCATTCAGTACATTTTGCACATTGTCTGTTATTTGCCTGTTTGTACTTTGCTGAAAAACTGGCTGCTGTAACAAGGGAATTTCCCCATTGTGGGATGAATAAAGTATTATCTTATCTAATCAACATTTTCAATGCATGACTTTTTACAATGTGGTATTAGTACACACTGTTTTTTTTTTGGGGGGGGGGGGGGGATACACTTTAAGACGTGACATAACCTGTCCTCAGGAGGACATAGCCACAACACCGCCACTCTGAGGACTGTTGTCGGGAAGATTATCACAGAAGCCTGGCTGAACACACTAACCAGACGGCAGCTAGGAGCTAGCAGCTAGCAAGCTACCAGCAGGATCCAGACAGGGACCAGGCCAGGTGAATTTAAACCATGTCTGAGTTGAAAACGCATCTTGTTGTCACCTAAGGGCACTGTTCATGTTGCACAGCCATTTTAAATTAAATTTTTTTTGTTTGTTAAGAGGCACAAAGGCACTCCAAAACTTGCCCCGACAACTGCCGTTTTAGCTCAGTGGAAGCTCAGACACGTTGCTGCGGCTACTCCGTGTTGCCTGCACTGATTTGGGTCTAAAGTACACATATATTGACGATCAAGATTAATGTAAAATATGGCTGGAATTCTCTTGGAAGATCTTCCACCGCTGCACATTGTAAAAAAAGACCCATCACAAATATTGAGAAACACAACATGGCTCATTAGCTTGTAGAAATGCACCACATAGCTTAGTAATTCAGATGGATGGATGGATGGATGGTTGGTTGGTTAGTTAGTTAGTTAGTTAAGGTTAGTTAGTTAAGGTTAGTTAGTTAGTTAGTGGTTAGTTAGTTAAAGTTAGTTAGTTGGTTAGTTAAGGTTAGTTAGTTAGTGGTTAGTTAGTTAGTTAGTTAGTTAAGGTTAGTTAGTTAATTAGTTAAGGTTAGTTGGTTAGTTAGTTAAGGTTAGTTAGTCAGTTAGTCAGTTAGTTAAGGTTAGTTAGTTAGTTAAGGTTAGTTAGTTAGTTAAGGTTAGTTAGTTAGTTAAGGTTAGTTAGTTAGTTAAGGTTAGTTAGTTAGTTAAGGTTAGTTGGTTAGTTAAGGTTAGTTAGTTAAGGTTAGTTAGTTAGTTAAGGTTAGTTAGTTAAGGTTAGTTAGTTAAGGTTAGTTAGTTAAGGTTAGTTAGTTAAGGTTAGTTAGTTAAGGTTAGTTAGTTAAGGTTAGTTAGTTGGTTAGTTGAGGTTAGTTAGTTAAGGTTAGTTAGTTAAGGTTAGTTAGTTAAGGTTAGTTAGTGTTAGTGTGTTAGAGTTAGTGTTAGTTAGTTAGAGTTAGTGTTAGTGTTAGTTAGTGTTAGTGTTAGTGTTAGTGTTAGTTAGTGTTAGTGTTAGTGTTAGTTAGTTAGTGTTAGTGTTAGTGTTAGTTAGTGTTAGTTAGTTAGAGTTAGTGTTAGTTAGTTAGAGTTAGTGTTAGTTAGTTAGAGTTAGTGTTAGTTAGTTAGAGTTAGTGTTAGTTAGTGTTAGTTAGTTAACCATAAAGACATACATGCTGGGTGAATAGGTCTGCAGTTGAAAATTAGCCATCTGGCTAACACTGGCCCATTTACAGAAATGATTCATGGGCATTATCATTAACCAAATAAATGTGTGTAAGGTTCTTACCCTGAGCAGGGTGCAGGTGGTGTCGATGGGAGCTTTGGCCAGCAGCTGGCAGGTCAGGTCAAAGTAAGCTTTGGGCGATACGGCAGACAGAGGGATTGAGGGAACAGGGGGGACGAGAGCCTGGTTGGCGGCCCAGGATCGAAGCTCCTCCACGGTGCGACGGTCCTCCTGGTCCATGTGGAAGGAGCGGCTGGAGGTCCGCGGCTCCATGGATCCACCCTCCGCTCCGTCAAACACCAGCACAGAGAAACCAAAGCTAGTGATGAGCGTCATGGAGTTATTGAAGGACTGTGTCTGTGTAAAAGAAACATGGGATCTTTAATCACGGAGCTCTTTAACATACTGTAGATAAAATAAGTAAGGCTGCACAATACATCTTTTTTTTTTTTTTAAATCAACGATATTAAGTGGCGCAATAATATGTTGCAAAAGAGATTTGTGTTAGTTAAAAGAAAATATCAGTATGAAACTGTACTGTAAAAGTCAAAGTACTTTTTATTGGTCTCCCTAAAGAGAAATTTGCTTTGGACACTGAGCAACTTACTTAGCTGCAAAAGTTACAGACATAACGACAAGCACAGGGTTAAAAACAATTAAAAGACAAATATACAGTCAACAATATGGGCTACTCGAGGGCCTGTGCAAATTGCAGATTTACGATTTCCTATACTAAATGTAACTTTCTTTATTAGTGGTGCCTTTTATATTCAATGTTCAATTTCTTAATTAAAAAGAATGTTGAAAATTATTTTTACTATTCGGTTTAAAGCTCATGTTGTTTGTTTTTACTATGAAATGAATAAATACATTTAATTGGGTTGTGAGTTCTATCGGAGGACAAACTTGACTTGATGTTGAGAGGAAGCATATTTCTCAACCTGTTAAAGCTATAGTGCGTAGTTTCCGTCGCACCCCCCCCATGAGGAGTAATGATAATAAAACTGAAGAAAGTAGTAGTGTTTGTGATGCAGTTGGTAAAATTAAACGATAAACAAATAAAGAAAAAGAATTAAAGAAAAACAAAAAAAATCTAAGTTATTTAAAAATGTAATTGTAAACAGGGTAAATCAAGACTGCAATTTTATAACGATTAATTATGCAGGCCTAACAATTATTGCATATTTTCCTGATATTGTGCAGCCCAACTCAACTTTTGGAAGTTTTAATTCATGCCTGCCAAAGCTAAACAATAACATGCACAATTTAAACTTGGCAACACGAGATATGGTACTTAAAAGAAGCAGTTTGTAATCCGGGCTGGACCTTGACTCGGTGCAAGCGGATGATGTCTCCAACTTGAAAGATTTTGGGATGGTCCTCCAGCTTACAGAAGAAGGTGCAGCCGACCTTCTGGTTGGACTGATCGGTAATCTTCAGGCTGGAGCAGAAGTCTGTGGAAAGAAAACTCCCGGTGGTCAGAACTCTGCGGAAAGCGTGATAAATAATGAAAACCTTTCAGCTGTACGTGTGATAGTGATGGAGAAAGTAAAACAAAACAATTAGGAATACAATGAAGAACAGGCCTGAGTTTTTCATTAAGTTACGCAAAATCATTACAGTACTCATTCACTTTAATGTATTTCCTGTGACTATTTAATCATACTGATTTAAACCCATGAGGATGATATTAAAAAGGTGCACTATGATGACGTTCCAAGTAAATACCAAAAAAACAGTAAAGGTGTTACGATACAAAAAATTCAGCATTGGGTGCCAATAATGGTAAAAAATAAAAATAAAAATAAAAAAACACGATTTTCGATGCCGATTTCTATACCACGGTTAAAAATAAAATAATAAAAAAAAAGGATTTTCATTCCATGTACTTGAAACATGAACTTCTTTATTAGAGTATTTGAAAAATATAATGTCATAAGACATAAAAAACATGCGCAATAGAGCATAAATCAACATAATGAAGTGCAATTAATTTAAAAAAATAAAATAAAAGAAATAAATAAATAAATAAATAAATAAATAAATAAAAGGTACTGTGCAAAAACAGTGTTTCTGACAGTTGCGTGACCAGAGACGTTACAAACCCCCGGGTAAATTTTGGAGATGTATTTGATAGATGGAGACAGCTTAGAGCCCAAAATGACGCGGAGTTGGCTAATTTCCTCCTGAACAGGTAGCTGAGCATTAGCTTCAGGCTAATTCATCACGGCTACAAGGGACGGGCATTTTATGGAATTTCAACATTTGTGTGCCTCACGCTGAATTATATTGCTAGAGTTCCAGTTTGTTACTTGAAAAAACAATTGAGACACAGCCAGTAAAGTGATCCAGACGGGTCCCGGCTAACGCCACCATGCTAACCCCGCTAACGGCTAACGTTACTGGAGGAGCAGGCAAGCGGCCACGGCTGTTTACAACGTGTAGCCTGTTCAGCGGCTATGACTGACAATGGTGAGTTATTTGAAGCCAAGAGAGGGGGGGCTGTAAATCGGGAAGAGGACTATGAGTTTGCAGTGAATATGCCATCGATCTCTGTTGACTCTCGTTCATATTTTTTCAAAAAGATGTGAACCGGAAGTAGAAAAGCAGGACTTTGATAACTCGTTCGTGACCCCCCCTTCTTCTGAATGTATCAACTGGAACCCTGTGAAGCGTATACTGCCCCCATCAGTTGCGCAAGAGGCGCAGCACCGATGCGGCTAACACTGGCATCGTCGCTAACTGTGCCTACGGTGCATTTTAGCACCGGAAGGTGTCGCAAGTATCGGTTCTTGTGACAACCCTAAAACAGAGCAAGCTCGCCTATCCGCCCATGTTTCCATAACTGTCATGCCTAACTGACTAACAGTCACTAACACCCACCCCCAACCACCTTGTCGGTGATTGGCTTGAACGTGGTTTGTAGTATTTTGGTGCACAGCCTGTGCCTGCAGTGTGTTGTCTCCCCAGACCGGGCTTTTTCACAGTGTATTCAGGGGACAGGCAGCTAGGGGATCAAGGAGAGATCCCTACGATATGACAACTGAAACCACGCAGGAACTCATAGTGCATCTTTAATGTCAAGACACTTTATTGATGAATCATTAACAGCCCCAAATTACAAGTCCTTGCTAAGGAAAAGCAACGCCGATGTAGTTGGAGGAAACAGAATCAAATCACTCCACCAATCCGCTTCTTCAAGCCGAGATCAGAATAAAAAATGTCAACAAGATTTTTTTGTTAGAGGATTGAACATACTCAGACAACTTGCCAAGGTTGTAACATAAAGCTCGAGTCTAGTTAATACATATGAAGGGTTCATTTGCAAAAGGAGATATAAGCAGTTAAATTATGTATTTTTTGTGTATACAATTCAGTGAATCTCAAACTGGTGTTGGGTTGTTTCTCTTTACATTTTCATAAATCTTTTTTGTGCCCTCAAAAGAATGTCGATTAAAAGGTTTTTTTCTCATTCAAATTTTTTAGAATTAATTCATAACGTAAAGCTATAGTGAGTAGTTTCTGTCGGCCCCATGAGGAATTCTAAGTAACAGTACTGTTGTCGCATGATAAAAGCCATCTGTGATCGCGCAGCACCCCCACCCCTTCTCCACACAGTTGGTAGTAAATATCATGATTCTTTAAAGGAGGTCGTTATCTTCACTTGAGTTTCTGCATGGGAAAGTCACCGGATGCCACAATCTTCTGAACATAGTCATACTGAAAAATCCAGAGAGTGTGTGTGGAGCTGATAGTCTTAATTAGCTTTTCAGCAGCTCATTTGGCAACGGCTTGAATGTAACGGACGGTCATTAATATCAAAAAGTAACACACTAAAACTTGAAAAAAACCAAACATCTTTTATACATTTTTGAAAATGAACTCTTTATAGATTCTGTATGTGCACACACATCTGTGCAACAATGACCATGTCTCTATCTATCTCTCTATGTGTGTGTGTGTGTGTGTGTGTGTGTGTGAGATGGATTTTTCTAATATCTCTGTTTCTGTTTACTTTAAAAGTCGCCTGAAGGATCCACAATGATGATGACAAAGTCTGGGGCAGTTTCCAGCCTGGATGCTGCTTTTTCTTTATTATCCCTCCAAAAACACCACAGACACAGACACACACACACACACACACTTTTACCATCCTATCATCATCACACTTCATCATGCTGTGCTTGCATGGCTGCAGGTCCACTCAGACTGAACCGTCTGATGTTTTATCATCTTATTATTTCCATCGCTCCTCTTTCATAATTCCAGCCTCCGCCTGCTCCTCAGGTCCAAACCAAACACTTCCTGATATCTGTTCACAGGGAAATGAAGTGAATGACTAAACATTGTTCCGGAGGTTCAGCGGATGGGATTAATGCACCTTTCCTGCGTGATGTTGACGAGTCCTGAAGCTTTTAAAGCTCTGAGCCTGATCTGCTCAAACCCAAACATCCATTATAGATCCATCAACACATAAACTGAATAATGTATATTTTTGCATCTCCACAGTGTGCGTTCTCAAAATAATCTGAGATGGTTTCATCTAAACAAAAACGGTGTGTGTCTTTTCTGTCTCCGAGGAGGTGATGGGGTTTATGTGTTTGGGTACCTTTTTAACCACTTACTCGCCCTCTTTAATACATTTTTCAAACTCGACAGCTGCTGAGTAGCTTAACGTCTCTGTCCGCGGTGCTGAAAAGGTTCAGAATTTTCTGATTTTAAAAAACGGTTTTAAAGTAACGGAGCGATTGATTGTAACTTTAATATCTCGTTACAAGCGATAGTTTCTCCCTCACTAATCATTTTGTTAAAACATGTAGACTCACTACGTCACTCTTTTTCTTTGTTTAAAAGTCCTACATCAATAAACAAAGACAAAGATTGATTTGTTTGGATGAATGGTAATTACTGGACGATGTACCACACCTAATTAATGACTTGAGTATTGACTTGATTGGCCAATTGGAACTGGAGAGGCGGGCTCTAATCCTATATGTGTAAGTAAATGTGAGAGGTGATTTTGTAATAACAATAATAATAATAATAATAATAATAATAATAATAATACTGTTTATTTATCCCCAGTGTGGAAATTACAATTTACACTCGATTTTGTTAGTAATCACTACACACAGGCATAAAATAAACACACATGCTCAGGACCTATTCATGCACAAATGGAGAGCTGTCAGAGTGGGTGGGTCGGTGCCTTGCTCAAGAGCACTGCCAGGAGGTGAAGTGGAGCATCTCTCCAGCTACCAATCCATACCCCGTACTTTGTTTGTACGGGGACTTGAACCGACAACCCACCGGTTCCCAGCCCAACTCCCTACAGACTGAGCTACTCCCACCCCCCTTGTTTGGGACTAGTTTGTTTGAGGAGTAGCACCAGAACAGTTTGAGCAGAGTAAAGAGGAATCCTGGATACGTTCTACTTTGTTTTAATGTTTTTTGAAGGCTGAAAATAAAAATCTTCCAGTTTCCCCAGCGAACCTTCCTGCCAGCATGATCATCATCAACCATTTATCTTCATATGGTTCCCCTGAGCTACAACGCACCTTGCAACAACTCTATATATTGGGATTGATCGTTTGAATTATGTCCAATGTTTAACTGCACCTGCTGTATCCAGCTTTTAATGTCTCACAGAGCTGCTAACATGACTGTAAACTTCTTTATATTTTTATAGTTATTGAGGCTTGTCTTCCAGGTTGTTTACAACAACAACAACAACAACAAAAAACACACAAATATATTAAATAGTTTCCCAATATCTTCATCCATCATGTGGTCTGGTTCCAGACTGACCTGTGCCGCGGCTCTTGAACGGCTGCTTGAAGAAGACCACCACTCCGTATACGTTGACTACAGTTCCGGGCTTCAGGTCGCCCAGGCGGACGTACATGTATTTTGGAGCCTTGGTTGCCCTGGAAACCTGAGGAGAAACGAAGCAGAGTTGAAAAAGAAGCACAACCTGAGCTTTCTGGTGGGCTCCTAAGAAGCTTTGTGCTGGGGAGAGACAATGGGCTTATGGTGTCATTAATACATATGTTCATTTGGTTTATGGTTTGTTATGTTACTATTTTGTTGAGTGGTCTGGAATATTGTGGTTAGTGTGTCATCTTTTTTTGAATTTTGTCTGGGGGAGGGGCAATCTTAACACAGACACTTTTGAACCGAAGCCTCTTTCATTTTCACTGGAAACCTTGGAAAATATCTGAAATAAAACATAAGTGTTGGCTGGCAATACATGATGTGAAGCCTCGTGTCTCATCCAGTTTATTATAAGCGACTTTGGGCTTGTTTTTCTGTAAAGTCGCTTAGATATTGGTGGTGACGGGTCACGTTTTTTTTGGGCTTGTTTCTAAAGTGAAGTTGCTTATTTGGGCTTGTTCCCAGTGCTATAATAAGTTGTTTAGCAGTTATTTAAATGTGGAGTCCACTTGCCTGTCCCTATGTCCCTCCCCTTTCCCCATCACACAGGAGACAAGAGTTTTTTACCCACCCACATCCTGCTTCTAATTGGATCTGGCCCAGATGGCAACGAGTACTAGCCAATCAGAGGCAGACAGGGCAATCTGCTTTTCTTGGTTAGAAAATGTCAGTGCGTCGTTTAATGACGTCACTCAAGTGACGTGCATGTTACTAACTCGACTTCTTCCCTTTCCCGTAGTCTTGTGCTCTCGCTCCTCTCCTCTCTCCTATCGCTTCCTGCAGGTGTTTCTGGCTCTGGAGCTGTGGAGTCTGGATCTGTGGTTGGAGTCACATGCTGCCTTCATGTTCCTGCTCGACACCCTCTTCTACAATTCTCCATCTCTCTCTCTTTCTCTGTCTCCATCTGTTACTTTCTCTCACCCCCAACCGGTCGAGGCAGATGCCCCCCCCACCCTGAGCCATGGTTCTGCTCCAGGTTTCTGCCTCTTAAAAGGAAGTGTTTCCTTGCCTCTGTTGCCTAGTGCTTGCTCTTGGTGGGAACTGTTGGGTTTCTGTAAACAACATCCCAGAGTCCGGTCTAGACCTGCTCTTTTATGAAAAGCGCAATGAGATAACTGTTGTTGTGATTTGGCGCTATATAAATAAAATTGAAATGAATTAAATGAAAATACGTGTGTTTTGCGAATGGTGGTGACTGGACTGTAGGAGAGTTTTTGGAGGAATAAGTGCCCGGGATAAAGTGGGCAAAATACGAAAAAATATATAACCAAGACTGGGAGAAAGGAGTAAAACAATGGATTCAACCCGTCGTGGTACCATGCAGACCTGGTACAACATGCTAGCACAGAAAAACATTAAAAACACAGTCTATATTTGATATCCCATCAGTTTCCTAATGTTAAATAATGTTAAAAAGGGGTTTAACTCTCTTGTGGTCATTGTCTTGAAGCTTACGGGGGAGAAAAATAAAAACTGTACCATGTACTGCGCACAGTTTACAATCCGTCCCCATGAACTGTAAAACCGTGCACACATTTTATTTGTTTTTCTCTTCCCGGATCCGTAGAAAAAGTTGCTTGTTTTGGGCTTGTATTCACAGGCCTAGTTGCTTATTTGCGAGATCTGACAACACTGGTCTCATCCATCATCAGTGTTATAACTGTGTGTGTTACTGAGCTAACAGCTGCCAAACATGCATGCTAACATGCTCACCGTGTGTGTGAACATTGCAGTAAACCCTTTTAGACCTCATCATCACCTCACTGCAGACTGTGATAAAGGCTAAAACTGAGGGCACAACTGATGTTTCAAACACCTTAGTTAGGAAACGACAGCAGTGCACAAGATAAGTTTCCAACTTCCTCCGTCTCTTTTAACGTTTCCTCAGACCGATGTGACTTGCAGGGGAGAATAATCTGAAGATCTGAAAAATGAGCATACACTCATAAAAAGAGAAAATCCAAAGAGGCTGTCTGTCTGTCCAAAATGTATTTTCACCAGCATTTGTTCTACAGTGCAGATCAAACTCAAAGGCTTAGAATCAGCTTCTAAACTTTGATGACAGGCTTGTTAAAATCTCTTACTCTTACTCATTCTGCGAGTGTTTTTCTGTCCGTTGTGGCCAATAATGTATTTTGTCATAAAAATATTGATCACAGCTTCACCTCACCTTGATCTGCAACTGGCTTATATAGGATACATTTCCTGAGGTGATAAAACAACATGTGCCTATGCTTTATTACAGTATTATATCTCTAGCCAGAGTTCAGCTGACTTCCATATCTGTCCTCATGTGTCTCTGCAGATGTCTCTGTCTCGGCTTTGATCATGAAAAGTCTGACATTATATTACTTTTGCAACTTTACTCAAGATTCACTGAGGAATGTGCATGTGATTTGTAGCGGTGCTTTGTTTGAAAAAAATAAAAATAAATAAATGGCGTACTCATCAAAAAGCTTTATGAAATTACAACTCAACTGTACACTAAAATGTGTTAATGAAAACATTTTCAGCTATTTTAAAGCTACTATTTTATAATAATAAACAACCGTCACATTCAAACCAAATGAGTTGCTACAAAGCTAATTAAGGCTATCAGCTCCACACATCTCTCTCGGGATTTCTCAGTATGGCTACCTTCAGAACATTGTGTCGTCCGATGACTTTTGTGCGTGACGAGAAATTCAACAGCAGCGTTCTGCTTTGGAGTCAAAGAGGACATACAAATTACAAGATAATTACCTCATCTGAAGAGTCCATGTTTTTTTTGACTCCTCTGTGTCCTCCTTGATTTGACGGGTTAAACACTACTAGAGAATGTGAGGAAGCTTCTTCTAAAGACTAAAAAGAAACATATCAACTCTATGCACCCTGCTACGGAGCCGGACGGGCCGTGAGTAAAATTAACTGCACTGATTTCTACATGTTTATAGCGATGGGTTGCTCAAAGCAGTTATTGAAGTTTGAAGATATAAAAGGACTATATCTAGACTGTGTCAAACTGACAATCCTCCTCTCCATAACGACCACCACCACAGAGGTCTGCCGAGACCCTGATCCAGTCGAGGTGGCTCTGATCCAGCCAGCATCTGACATGAAGCATCCTGACAGATACAAGACCCCCTCTACACCCCAGCAGCCTCTCCAGCTAACCAAGAATCTGACCTCAGCAGAGAGCGCAGAGCTCCTCTTGGCGGCCGGCGGGGATCTGGGATCGAGACGCGCGGGGGTCACCTAAAGGATGAAGACAGAGAGGAGACATTAAGGCTCTGCGGCGGCTCCCCGCAATGTTGTCGCCATAGCCTACGTAAGCAGCCTGAAGTTTATACTTATGCGCTGGTGTGTGCATCGCTTTTTTTCTATTTTTAATGGTCAGTTGTAAATCTGAGGAACCTTGTTGCGTTGTTAATGCAGTGACGACTGAGCCTGCAGGCGATACATGAGAAGGATGTGAGATTCATCAGCACGTAAACAGACTTGTCGTTGCAGTTATTGTGTCAGTCTGACGCGGAGTCATGTTCAATTTACACCTCCTGCACAAGATCTCATGGTCTAACAGACTGTTACAGCCTGCAGACTCAATTCACACATCACACACACACACACACACACACACGTTACCAACAGGGGACTATCAGGCTACACTGACCAAGTATGGACTTCTATACAAATACAAAACCAGAAAACAACATTTACTTTTAAAGATCTTTTTTATAATATTACTGAAAACAGGATGTTTTATGATTTCTAAAGAAAATGCCAAGAGGGGACTTGAATCCTTAAGCGATGTCTGTATATTAAAGAGGGGACCTCCATATACTTTTATATTTGTGAGAACTAACAATGATATAATGCATCCCCTAAAAAAAAACACATACACACTCTCAGTCACACTCACATAGATGTAGGCGTTGTCTCCCGACAGCAGCAGGTTACAGGGATGCAGCTTGTCCTTATGAACTGTGGGAGACTTGCCCACCGTGAAGCCAGAGGCCGCAACCACATCCTGCAGAACAACACAAGACAAACAAGCAGAGAAACCAGGAATTAAAAACGGAGTGCAAAGAGGGATAAATATGCATCCCTCTTCCCAGAGGGAGAACAGATTGAAGCAGATGTTGCATCCTTGGAGACGTTAAGTAAGACGGCACAACAAGCTGCCGAAGATAAGCTGGTGTGAAAAGTGGAGATTGTCTTTTGTTAGGTGTGTGTCAGCTGCCCCCGAGACGGTTTAAAAGTCTGCGCTTGAGGCTGACAAAAGGGACAGCAGATAGTCTGAATAATCATGTTACGGAGACACGCGGCCTGACAAAACGTCTGTGATCTCCAGCCTCGCGCAGCGGCTCAGGCTGTGATGACTTCCTGCCTTCAACCAGCTTTGTGGCGCTTTGACTTCTATCAGGATGCCACTGAGGGTGAAACCACAAACAGTGAGATGCGGCTGACGGGACGATTATCCCTGATGTGTTCCCTGTCCCCCGTCCAGGTAAAAAATAAAAAAAAATAAGAGCTCAGTCAACAAGATCACATGTGACAGTATTAGAGTGGACTCAAAGTAAACCATGATTCAGAGTCACTGTTTGTAAAGTTCAAAAGGACCTGCAGGAGGTGAACTGTCACACCAGAGCGCTGATACACGAATGATTCATGGATCAACCATTCTTTGCGGCACACGCTGAAGTTGTAATCCGTAACATTTCAGTCCTGGTTGATGTGGTGACAGCAAGGGTTGTTTAATACTAAGTCCCAGAGGTCAGCAGCAAACATCTTTGTCAGAACAAACAGAGGAGTTTCCTGTGGCTGCCCCACAATAAAAGCAATCAAAGTTCCGATCCCATTCTTTAAATAGTTCATATCTGCTGATACCGAGTCCTGATCCGATACTTGTATTTGCCTAGGGGTGGGAGAGAAAAAAAAAAAAAAGATACAGCATTGTATCGCGATATTTTCTGTTGCAATACTGTATTGATACGCATTTGGTTTGTTTGTCTGATTGACAATCCCATTGTGCAGCAATAAAATTAAAGTGAGATAAATAAAACAGAGAAATGTATCTTTTTTTTAGATAAAACAGATGTTGACAAAGTTTCTTTTTGGGGACATAATTTGAAATTGGGAATGAAGAATAAAATTACAATGTATCGCAGAATATTGCAATATGTTTAAAATTTTAATTATATCGTATCTATCTATCTATCTATCTCTTGGGGGGTTGTTGAACATCAAAAAGTAATGTTACCTGAAAACAGTGTGTAGTTTCTTTTTAGCATCTCACATTACACTTTCAGTCAGTATGACCACTAGGCCTACGGTCAGAAACATTGTGCCGAGATATGAACAACAACGGTCGTTGTCAATGAGCTTATCTGCTAATGTTAGCTACCGACTGTTACCTTGCAAACAACCAGCAAATAGACGGTACCGGAGGGAGGTTACCTCAAACCGGTGATTTAACGCCACCGCTCATTTTACACACAGTTTAACAACAAACACTAAGTGAACATTACTAGCTCCGTTTTTCATGGTGGTTTTTTTGAGCAGTATGCACCCCCACTAACCTGGAAAACACTTTTGAAACAGTAGCTAACGATAATAAAGCGTGTCGGAGGAATACAGCGTCTCCTGCAGCGTCTTCTGCAGCGGGAACGCAGCGTTCGCTAACGTTAGCTTCTTGTCTCTTCCGGGGTCTGATAAACTGTTGTTTACTTGGTTGCCAGGCCTTTGCGAGTGATGATGCCCTGTCACTGTTCCAGTTGCTTACCCTAAAGGGAAGAGAGAGAGCGGATGACAGTGTTGCATTGAGTTCAGTAGAGCAGACGTGTCTGCACAGTCGTGTAATTACGACTCATAAACAGCTGAAGGAGCGGCAGTGCGCGGTGTACATAGCGGAAACCCTGGTGTGCGTCTGCCCTATTTCGGATACCATGGCGGCAGAAATTTTACCGTGGCGGGCCGCCATCAATATAGAGGAAACACTGTGGCGTTCTAACCTCCGGTGGATTTCTGAGGACTATGGTTGCCTGCTCCTCAGATCTCTGCAGGGTAAATCCAGACAGCTAGCTAGACTATCTGTCCAATCTGAGGACTATGGTTACCTGGTCCTCAGATCTCTGCAGGGTGAATCCAGACAGCTAGCTAGACTATCTGTCCAATCTGAGGACTATGGTTACCTGGTCCTCAGATCTCTGCAGGGTGAATCCAGACAGCTAGCTAGACTATCTGTCCAATCTGAGGACTATGGTTACCTGGTCCTCAGATCTCTGCAGGGTAAATCCAGACAGCTAGCTAGACTATCTGTCCAATCTGAGGACTATGGTTACCTGGTCCTCAGATCTCTGCAGGGTAAATCCAGACAGCTAGCTAGACTATCTGTCCAATCTGAGGACTATGGTTACCTGGTCCTCAGATCTCTGCAGGGTAAATCCAGACAGCTAGCTAGACTATCTGTCCAATCTGAGGACTATGGTTACCTGGTCCTCAGATCTCTGCAGGGTAAATCCAGACAGCTAGCTAGACTATCTGTCCAATCTGAGGACTATGGTTACCTGGTCCTCAGATCTCTGCGGGGTAAATCCAGACAGCTAGCTAGACTATCTGTCCAATCTGAGGACTATAGTTACCTGGTCCTCAGATCTCTGCGGGGTAAATCCAGACAGCTAGCTAGACTATCTGTCCAATCTGAGTTTTCTCGCATGACTAAAACTAGTTCCAAACGTACACACGTTCCACCAAAACAAGTTCCTTCCCGAGGCTGCAGTGGCACCGGGGCTCTGTACGGCGCTCAAGTAGATTGTGATTGGTTTAAAGAAATGCCAATAAACCAAAGCACGATTTTCTCCCATCCCGGAATCCTGTGTGGACTAGCCAGACCCTCCTCTGCAGCGCTGTGGAGGAAGGGGTTGGCAAAGCAAAACTAGCCGATTTCCCAATCAGTAAAAAAATAAATAAATAAAATGCCTATATCGGCTCCAATCGATCGGAGATCCCTAAAAAAAGCCAGTTGAAATCTTTTAATATGAAGCAGCAACAGTAAGCATAATCAGTCACTTAATATAGCTCTGATTTGGCTGTAAACAGTGAGGAGGATTTCAATGAGATCAAAGAAACGCTGGATTACATACATGGTTTCCTGTAAAGCCTTTATGTGCAAATCAACTTGAATCCTGCCTAGGGCTGGCAGACACTGCCACTGAAAAGAAAACTGTTATATAGAGGGGTGATTACTAAATGTAAATACATTGGTAGGACTTTGCAGAAACAATATCACAGTTGTACCAAAAACTGTGTTTTATTTCATGAAATATCAAGGATTATAACTTTAAAGTTAAAGGATAAGTCCGGTTTATTGCGACTTGTTTTATTTTTTGTAGTTTTGTCCATTATTGTCCATGTTAATATATGAATGAAAGGGTTTGGAGTGGTTTAGGCAGAGGTAGAAGAAGTACTCAAATCTTGTACTTAAGTAAAAGAAACAGTACAACTGTGTTACAAGTAAAAGTCCTACATTCAAAATGTTACTTAAGTGAAAGTACAAAAGTTTAAACGATCAAAATTAACTTAAAAGTACCAAGATTATTTACCATGCAGAACGGCCCATCTTAGAAATGTGTATGTTATATTACTGAAATATAATCGTGAACGCATTAATATGTTCATCACTTTAACATCGCAGCTGCTAACGGTGGAGCTCATTTTAATTACTTATATACTATCTGTCTGTGGGGTAGCTTGTTACTTTCCCCCCCGGGGATCAATAAAGTTGTAACTTAATCTGCAATCCATCATCGTATATATTTAATTATATTTCATATTGTTAATCCGATTAAGAGATGTTTGTTGTAGTAGAAGTAGAACGTAGCATGAAAGGAAAATAGTAAAGTACAACTAAAACAGTACTTGGGCGCCTGGGTAGCTCACCAGGTAGAACGCGCGCCCAATTACAGAGGCTAAGTCCTTGCCTCAGCGGCTGCATGTCACTGTCTCTCTCCTTTCATGTCTAACCTGTCCTATCCAACAAAGGCCCAAAAATACCGCCCCAAAAAAAATCATAATAAAGTATTTGTATTATTGTCTGGATAAACTGCATGTATACTAGAGGATGGATACCCGACCCGAGCCCGACGGGGCCCGATGGGACCCGACGGTACCCGACGGGTCGGGCCGGGTTCGGACAGATTTTTAGAAAGGATGCTCGGGTTCGGGTCGGGCTCGGTCACATCAGCGCGATAAGGCATTGAACATTTTGAATTTAAAACAGCTTATTATGTACTGTAGGTAACCAATGGGCCTGTTTCACCTGATGGAAATGTTCGTTTTTGGATTAAAATAAATGTCAAATATTACCCTAACATCCGTCTTCCTGTGTGCTGTGACAACAAAAGACGTGCGTATTAAGCTCCATGTGGCAGCGCAACGATGGAAGATGTTAAAAAGAAGTTGGCCGCAGGAGATTTTAAAACTATTGAAAACGAAGGAAAGTCAGCTGTGCATTGATGCGCTCATCTGTTGACATTTCCCAATGCCTTCCTACAATTGCTTAATAAAAGCGGCTTTCCACACAAACAAACGTACATGTGTCATTAGTATGAGAAACAAATGCGATTTTAACTGTCGGGCTCGGGTCGGGCTCGGACAGAAATATCTTAATGCCTGTCGGGCTCGGGTCGGGTTCGGTTACTGCTCTGTCGGACGCGGGCCGGGCTCGGACAGAAAAATCCGGCCCGATCCGCACTCTAATGTATACACTCTTCCCCATTTATTTTTTCAAAGCCCAGGATATTAAGTTACTTCCAACCATCAGAGGCTCAACACAGCTCAGCAAACACTTCCTCCAACCACACCATCAGAAAATGAATTCATCTCATCCTACAGAATAATGTCCTACTCATCAACACATCACACAGATCACTCAGCTCATTATCGTATTCAAATCACAGGCTTTATGATGCAGAAAGATGCAATTTCCACAGACAGCCTTCCAACAAGCCAAGCCTGTTTTTTTTCTCTATGAAAATAGCATAATACAATCTCTCATGAATATTTAATATTATATTATAATATTATAAAAAGGATTTCACACTGTTCTTCATTCAGAGGCTTTGAGGACCGAGCAACTTCTCCAAACTCCTCTCTGTTTGACAACGACACCGACAGCTGACGTAAATCTGTTGAATATATTAAATGTAGTAAATCATGTGTTATTCCCAGCAGAGTGACGAGTATTCAGAGTCAGTAAACGGTCTGTGCCAGATGTTTTAGTACGAGCCCAAGCTGAACAGCAACAATGAAAAACCAAGAAATTAAAAAATATATATAAAATAAAAATTCTCATTTACATTTAAAGTGAAAAACCAACGTTTATTTAGAGGAGAATAAGCGCAAAAGGATGTTTGGTTTGTTGTCTTTGTCTCACATGAAGAATCTGAATTGACAGATGCAGCGATAAAGCCATTAAAGTAATTAACATAATCATCATCATCATCATATTCTTATTTCTCATTTGGTAAAATTAAATTGTATTCCATATAGTTTTATAAATTTGCTTCAGATTATTATGAAGAGTGAACAAAAATTAAAGTCAACAGAGAAACACAACTCAAACTACATTTTTTCAAACTGCATTTTCTTGCTCCTTATGAGGTCATAAGGGGCAAGGTTACCTCCCCTTTTTCTGCTTTGCCCGCCCAGAGAATGTGGCCCACCCATGAGAGAGAGAGACATCATGGCTTTCCAAGAGTAAAGTGGCATTTGGTCAAGCACTAAGGTCTATATAAGAGACTTCAGATACAGTATTAGGGGACCACTAAGGTCTATATAAAAGAGACTTCAGATACAGTATTAGGGGACCACTAAGGTCTATATAAAAGACTTCAGATACAGTATTAGGGACCACTAAGGTCTATATATAAGAGACTTCAGATACAGTATTAGGGGACCACTAAGGTCTATATAAAAGACTTCAGATACAGTATTAGGGACCACTAAGGTCTATATAAAAGAGACTTCAGATACAGTATTAGGGGACTACTAAGGTCTATATAAAAGAGACTTCAGATACAGTATTAGGGGACTACTAAGGTCTATATAAAAGAGACTTCAGATACAGTATTAGGGGACCACTAAGGTCTATATAAAGAGACTTCAGATACAGTATTAGGGGACCACTAAGGTCTATATAAAAGAGACTTCAGATACAGTATTAGGGGACCACTAAGGTCTATATAAAGAGACTTCAGATACAGTATTAGGGACCACTAAGGTCTATATAAAAGAGACTTCAGATACATTATTAGGGGACTACTAAGGTCTATATAAAAGAGACTTCAGATACAGTATTAGGGGACCACTAAGGTCTATATAAAAGAGACTTCAGATACAGTATTAGGGGACTACTAAGGTCTATATAAAAGAGACTTCAGATACAGTATTAGGGGACTACTAAGGTCTATATAAAAGAGACTTCAGATACAGTATTAGGGACCACTAAGGTCTATATAAAAGAGACTTCAGATACAGTATTAGGGGACTACTAAGGTCTATATAAAAGAGACTTCAGATACAGTATTAGGGGACCACTAAGGTCTATATAAAAGAGACTTCAGATACAGTATTAAGGGACCACTAAGGTCTATACAGCATCCACAGAGCACCATGTCATGGGACCTTTAAGCAGGTTAAAGCGGATGCCTTATTGGAGATAAATTAGAAAACAAAACTATTTGGATATTGTATTTAAAGGCGGCAGTATACTCCGTCGGAACTGAACCGCATGAACTACTGACTTTTGTTGGCCTCTGTGCAAAGATCATGGGACGTCCAAAACTAGTTGGAGTTGTCTAGGAAGGCGAAGAGGAAAAACGATAAATAAATAACATTTGAGCAGGCTGTGTGACTCACTCCCACTGACAAAAAGGAGAGAACAAGAATCAAAAATAAACTGCAAATTAGATTCAGCAGCCAGACATCAGCGCCATCCACACTTTATCGCAGCAGCATGTCTACACACACTAAATATAGATTCACGTGAAACACGATGCATGAAGGTTGAAAAATGTCTTTTTTAGAAGAGTTGCAAAAAGAGTTTGCACTTCTTTAGTCCAAGACAGTAAGAAACCTTGAGGAGTTATCTGTGGTACTCATAATGTGGTAGATATAGTTTTTATATTTCTATCCTTTAAATCTGGTAACATGCTTTGTGAGAAACATCCACAATAACTGCTGTTATCTTTACATATGTTTCTGTCTAAACATCATATCTTGATGATTGAGTGAACCTACCCCTCGATTGACCGTTTGATTGAAGTCCTTGGCCAGCTGTCCGAACAGGATGACGTTGATGGACGAGTTGTGAGACGAGGAGTTCGGCGGAGAATCTTCTTCTGCGAAACACACGCAGAACATGTCGTAACACTGTATTTGAGAGGGGTGTGCATAACACTGACATGTCATGAACATACACAAGTCTTTGTGAATGTTTAGGACCGTTGTTATTAAGTGTCATTCAGTAAATTGTGACACTTTTAATGAAAAGTTGGCATTGTTTGAGATGTGTGTGTTATGACAACATGAAGATCACGGAGACAACAATCTCTACATAACCTGTCAAAAACATGTCATACCAGGCCCAATTATCAAACTTGAAAAAACTATTTTGCTTTATGTGAGTTAACATTTCATTAAACTGTCATAAGTGGTTGGTTTTGACATTAGCGGTCATAACACTATTATATTGTGTCATTAATTTTTTTTTTGACCTCGAGTAAAGTGGAACTATTTGGACTTGTCATTAAGATGTCACTGAATGTTATAAGGCCTGTTGGATGACTGTTCATACCAAAACTGTCTATAATCCAACAATACAGGAGAGGTGGACTGGAGACACATACAGGGTCGATGTTAGATTGGATCCGCTAGATTGGCTTTCCCTGGTATTCTTACCCCAACCATTCCCCACTCCCTACGCCTAACTTAACCTTAACCTAACTGTCTCAACCAGCATGGCAGATCCATTTTAGGATCTACCCACAGACAAGGTATCAGAATTTTAAATTAATAAAAGCATGTACCCCGCCACTATAAGAGTCCACAGACAAGACAACAATAACACACAAACACCGGCCTCCGTCTGCTTCTACAAGCCACACACACACACACACACACACTTACAGAGTAAAACACTCCACACCATCACCTCCTCAGTGCTACAGTGCTCAGCTTTGGGATCTTAATTGGTTACACTTTACTGGGAGGTATCTACATAAGAGTGACATGACACTGTCATGAACGTGTCATAAACATAAAGCTTCTTTTAGTAAGTGTCATTTGGTTATGTCATAAAAAGTTATGGCTATGGTTTGGTTCATCTGTCTGTGTCATGACAGTGTCATGTCACTCTTATGTAGATACCTTTAAGTAAATCGTTAATTTTTAAAGTACATTTACTGTCTGGTTCAGTCCCATTTTCCAGTCCAAGCTCTGATAATCCTGCTCTACACAGTCTAACCTTTGGTGAACTTTTAAATGACTTCATCGAATTATCATCGTTGACCAACAACAACAAAAACCTTTACAGGGCTGACCTTTGAACGAACATAAATGCCTACGCTTTTAGATACCATCAAGTTCTATTAATAACCCTGTTTGGGATTTAAAAGGTCCAATATGTATTATAATTACGGTTATAAATCCAAAAATGACCCCAACGGCGTTACCAGATATTAAGGAAATATGCTAAATTAATCTTTTCTGACAACAAAGTTAATCTCAGTTTGTTCACTTTTTTGAAATGTCCGCTCTGTGATGGAATATCTGTTTTGTCCTGTGTGTCGTTATCTGTACTGTCCAGTTTGACAGCCAGGCCAGGCCGGGTTGCCAGATATACTGTACCTGTAAATGGGTCAATGACGTGACGTCCATTTTTGTCTATAAAAGGTTTTGTGCTATAATTTCAATGAGTTTCCTTTTTTCTAAAACTCTTCTTTAAAACTTCTACCCACACAAAAAGGATTGATTCCCTCTGTAACTGACAGGTTACTGGTTTGCTTCCTTGTAGTAACACTGCCCTTTAACTTTAACTCACTCTTTCCTTCTGTACCAACCCGCTCTGAAATCTCGTTCATAACACACAGAACCCAGCGGCTTTGACCTAACCCAGCATCAAAACGGACAGCTGAAATACAAAGAGACAAACATGCTTGAGCGTTACCTTGGATGACAGTCTTCAGGATGACGTTGTCAGATGCTAACGACACCAGCGGGCATTTCTGAACCACTTTCCCCTTGGAGAAATAAAGAAAACATTTTCCTTAGAGACGACCTGAAAAGCATTTAGGTCTCAACCGAGCGCTGCAGAATTTCCCCGAGGGCCTGTCTGCGGATCAAAGCCACGTCAGGAAGCTGAGCAGCGAAAATGAGCTGCGAGACAAAAGGTGGATTACTTTCCTGCTTTGGTTTTCATAAAGATATCCCCTCCCCCCCCAAAAAAAAGAAACTAGTAAACAGGTGGTGACAATCATATAATTGTGTCAAAATGAAAAAGACTCTCTGCTGCAAACCAACCTTGACCGTTTGGTTGGAGCAGTCGGTGCTGGTGGTGATGAGGGAGATGGGGATCCTGGTCAGGTGGGCTGGTACCTGGGCGCCTGGCCCCGCCCCCTCCGATAACACACGGACAGGCATGGCGTCACCTGAGGGACACAGAGACAAGGTGCATTTCAGCTAGGGCAGTGCAATTAATGGAATTTCAAATCGCAATTAGGATTTTGGCTCCTAACGATCACAAAAACAATGTAATTGAGGAAAAAAAATATATACTTTGGACGTCACATTTGTCGAGTAAACTCTTACTTTGTCTTGTGTTCTGAAGGAGAATTCAATTAACAGTTCGACGGGATTAGTATTGAGGGAGATTTTCAAATTTCAGTGTTGATTTGTTTCACCATTGTAAGTTGAATAACTATAAATGCAACATCTGTCCAAAAGTCAATGAGTAATCGTGTTAAATGATAATCGCAATTTCAAGATTGATCAAAAATAATCGTGATTATGGTTTTTCCTCCTCAATCAAGCAGCCCTAGTTTATGCACCAACAAACAGGGTGAGTTTGTGAATAATGGTGTCACTGATGGTTCATCTAAAAAAAAAAAATGTTCCAGTCAGTTTAGCCTGGTTTGGACAGAAATGAATGTCAGTGGTTTCACGCTTCAATCTGTCGTCCGTCTAATAAGACAGGACACACAGCCAAGCAGTGATCTCTGGTTTAAAAAGGTCTTTGGTTTTAAGTCCATTCTGACTGTCCTCCCCCACAGACGACTCATTACCAGGATAAACCCTCTGACAGGAACCACCAGATCCATGTCGACAGCTCAGCGGGAGGGTTAAAGTCTGCGAGGCGTTTCAGAGAGGACCCTAGAAAAGTGTTGGCTGTGTTCCCAGCAGGTAGCACGTTGCTTCCTGTCAGAGCTTGTTAGTTTGATTTCTGGCAGATTTGACCGGAGAGTCCCTCGTGGTACGTCGTCGACTGAGGACGGCAGAGCGGGAACAGCCTGCGAGGTACAAAGAGCTGTTCACTCGGCCGTGCAGTCAGGCGCTCAGTCAGGCAGAAAACCCAGCCAGGAATAAAAAATAAAAATCAAATAAACCTCTTTGATTTAGACCAGAGGGGAGGAGCCCGAGGCACGGGCAGCCTCAGAGCTGCTCTGTGGGATCTGACCTACAGATGCTACAAGTCACTCGGTCAGTCTGTCTGTCTGAACCCCAAAAACATCACAAACCTCACAGAGCTGCAGGTTCACACACTTTCCAACACCTGCAGCTTACCTGGCAGCTCAGAATTACATAACCACATCACTGCGACAGTGACATTAGAATTACTTTTTCAGTGGGTGCACACAGGAGTTATACAATTTTTTTACCTGAGGCTGACATCAAGTATCTGGTGGGTCATTTTTAGTACTTTCTCAATTTAGGCCAATGCTTCTCAAGTTTTAGATGAGTGAGGGCCAATTTAGGGAGCCAGCATAAGATTTTTTTTAATTGTCATTTTATTTTTTTAAAGATTTTTTGGGGCATTTTAGGCCTTTATTTGACAAAACTGATGAAGACATGAATGGGGAGAAAGAGGGGAATACAGCAAAGGGCCCCATCCGGCGTCAAACCCGGGTCCGCTGCGTCGAGGAGAAAACCTCTATATATGGGCGCACGCTCTACCAACTGAGCTATCCGGGCACCCGGAGCCAGAATATGATTGAGGACAGCACAGGAAGACATTTGATTTGTGATTGGTCTCATAAAAGGCATTTAACATTATATTTGTGTGAACCTACAGGGGAATTTGGTGCTCACTTTCTGTCCACTGAGGTCCAACAAGTTAATAAATTTTTCCTGAAACCTCGTTTTCGGGGGGCCGCAGTTTGACGCAGTAGCCAAGTAGTGTATTAAATGTAAGCTATTGAAAGTGAAAGTGTTAAGATGGACTGGGGATGATTCTAATATAATGCTCAGGGCGCTGCACAAAACGTTCCCGAGGACCCCGCAGGTCACACTTTGAGCAGCTAGGATTTAGTCAAATGACGATTAGTGATGTTTTCTAATAAAAAAAAGACAAAGCACCGATTCAATAAAAGATGCATTACCTTAGAGTTTAGGGAATCCATTTATGTTGCTATTATCAGAACACAACCCTATGTGGATGGCATACCATAATATACACCTGTAGTCTCCTGACATCCTCCAAGAGACTCCTGTGTATCCGTCTGTGTTGAGTAACATTCAGGTTATCATTCAAACACATCTTTCAAATAAGAAAAAGACAACTCGGTTAGTTGTCACTGTCAGCTATTAAACTAATCAGCCAAGTATTTTGATCATTGATTAATAGAGTTGTAAAAGTTCTCTGGTTCCAGCTTCTTAAAATGAGATTATTGTCTGGTTTCTTTACTCCTCTGACAATAAACTGAATACATTTTGAGTTTTGGACAAAACAAGACATTTGAGGAGGTCATCTTGGGTTTCAGGAAAAAAAACATGATCCACATTTTACGATTTTTTGACCTTTTATAGACCGAACAACTAAAAGATTAATCGAGAAAATAGCTGACAGATTAATTAACAATGCAAATAATCTTTAGTTGCATTTCAAATGTTGCTTTACTTTGACAAAAAATACTTATAGAGCCAGTAGCTCTTCCGACACTCCGCATCCTGCTGGTGATGTGACAAAAACCCACCTGTGTGCTAAAACCTACACACCTTGTCTACACTGAGCTGACCTGTAGCCTCAAAAGCTGGTTTGTCTGTCAGTTCAGCTTCAGTTAATGAACCGTACTACAGACTGAGCTGTCCCTCCATCCCACAGCAGCTATATTTCAGAGACCACATCGGCTGATCCCTGCGGTGGGACAGCAGCTGATCCCTGCCAAATATCAACCGGGCCACCCTGAGCAGACGGCGGCCTTCCTGCTCCTCTGAGCGTCACCGAAACGCACCGCTCAGCTGCTCCGGGACATTAACTCAGAGGGTAACTCGAGTTCATCCCAACACCATCGCTCATGGAGGAGGCTGAGAGGGACAGAGGATGGATCTCCAAACACAAGCTCAGTGCAGCCAGCATGACAATTGGGCTGGGAGGACTTTAGATGTTACATTACAGATTCTCTGCCACGAGTGTAGTGTTTATTGCACACATAAACCATGATATAAAACAGATTGGTAGTACCAAATAGAGCCCGACTGATAAAGTAGAAAAAGTAAAAAATGACATATTTTTATGGCCGACACGAATATTTGGTTATTTAAAATCTGATATGCCAATGTGTTTTTAATTTTTTATATATATATATATATATATATATATATATATATATATATATAAAATGTATTTATTTTTATCCAGAAACATGTTACAAAACGATTTCCCTAACATTGGTTATTTGTAGTTATTTATGAGTTCTCACTAAAATAATAATTTGTTTTAATGTCACAATAGAACAGAGGAACATCAAAATATATTAAAGTTCTGATAAATCAAATGTATAAAAATACAAACTTAAGATATGAAACTTAAAGTCCTTTGAACAAAAACGCATTAACAAAAAAAAAAAAAAATCAATGTTGCCAACAGGGACGTTGTAGATTGTCCTCTGGTGGACAGACTATGCAACGCCATCACTAACAGGGACGTTGTAGAGCGTCCTCTGGTGGACAGACTATGCAACGCCATCACTAACAGGGACGTTGTAGATTGTCCTCTGGTGGACAGACTATGCAACGCCATCACTAACAGGGACGTTGTAGAGCGTCCTCTGGTGGACAGACTATGCAACGCCATCACTAACAGGGACGTTGTAGAGCGTCCTCTGGTGGACAGACTATGCAACGCCATCACTAACAGGGACGTTGTAGAGCGTCCTCTGGTGGACAGACTATGCAAAGCCATCACTAACAGGGACGTTGTAGAGCGTCCTCTGGTGGACAGACTATGCAACGCCATCACTAACAGGGACGTTGTAGAGCGTCCTCTGGTGGACAGACTATACAACGCCATCACTAACAGGGACGTTGTAGAGCGTCTTCTGGTGGACAGACTATGCAACACCATCACTAACAGGGACGTTGTAGAGCGTCCTCTGGTGGACAGACTATGCAACGCCATCACTAACAGGGACGTTGTAGAGCGTCCTCTGGTGGACAGACTATGCAACGCCATCACTAACAGGGACGTTGTAGAGCGTCCCCTGGTGGACAGACTAACGCTCATAACATGGTTGACAGTCCGTTTTTATTTTTTAAATATTAATTTATCTGAATCTTTTTGCCATCATAAATGATTTTGATGAATGAATATTAAAAAAATAAATAAAAATGATCGGCCATCATAAATGCAGATACCGATAGATCGGGAAAATGCCTAATATTGGTCGATAATATCGGCCAGCCGATATATCTGTCTGGCTGTACTAAGGCGTAAATCTCATCAGCGTCAGTTAGCCAATAAGCATGCAGCATGCTTCTACCACGATCTAATAATGCTTGCAATTGGCGGTTTAGCACTACACGTCACAGAGAAATCTCTACATTACACACAGAGGCTGGGCTCAAAAATAAATAAAAAGATTTGTGCTGTTCTGTGCAACGTTGTAATTTCTATTTGTTAAATGAAATTGGTATAAAAAAAAAGTATTGTTTAGGAACCGGTATTGAAGTCACGGTATTGGTACTGGTATCAATAATATTTGAGCGATACCCATCCCTAATTCTGTGTGCAGCTGCATGCACAGGACAGTGGTTCGGCACAAATGCATGACCCGTTATAGCTGTAGTTGCCTTAATCAAGATGTTGTTCATACTGTAGCTTTAATGAACAGCTGACTGCTGTCCTCTCTTTCTGTGTGTACAGTGATGTCTGTACGTTTGAGCCTGTGACAGCTTCTTATCAGCTGCTGCTTCTTGGTTCATCTCTCGCTGCCCTCTGGGAGGATTACTCTGATTCCTACTGCAGAGGAATCGCCTCCAGTCTGCATGGACCTATCTTTTTTAGATCTGGATTTTCTACCCGGGGCGGGGGGGGGGAGAAAAGACAGCTGATTTGTAGGGATGCATAGATAAAAACATATCTCCGCTGCACAGAGACAGTGTATCGTACCTCCTCCAGTTCTTCTGAATATTTTCGTCCTCCTTTGATGATGAAGAGATGCAGATGCGAGAACATGAAAAGATAAAGGCTATTTATGAGTTTAGCAGTGCCTTGTTGAAGCTACCATGCATCTAGATCAGAATGAACTAACACTGTCATGGTAAGATGTTCAAGGCTCTCTCACCAACGTGCTATTTCAATATATCGGCCAATGACCAGCGACATGACATTGGAGGCATGTTTGTGTCCATCTGATTTGTATAGGTCCAATATTCACTCTCCTTTTTAGCTCGGCTTTGGTCTCCACCAACTCCTGGGGAAGAAACTGGTCTCTTACTGTGTCAGTCTGTTTGATTCTGGGCAGGTATTGTACATTGGGTTTATCACAGCTTATTTTCTTAAAAACAGCTGCTGGAAACACTAGGGGTGTGTATTGAACCAGGTGCCAATATGGTTCCTAATTGACCAGTATGTACCGGACTGAATATCGCAGATTTCGGTGCCACTTAAATGCCGGCGCTGCTGTCTGGTTCGCCGAAACGGATTTTTAAGGGCGATACCGATTACTAATATTTGGTTATTTAAAAATCCAATATGCCGATTTATCCGCCGATATTCACTATATATATATATATATATATATATATATATATATATATATATATATATATATATATATATATATATATATTTTTTTTTAATCCAGAAACGCGTTACAAAACAGATTTCCCTAACATTAATTTTTTTTGTATTTATTTATGAGTTCTCACTAAAATAATAACTTGTTTTATCGTCACAACAGAACATCAAAATATGTTAAAGTTCTGATAAATATAATGAATATTTTAAAAAAAAAATTTTATTTTATTTTTTTAAATTGGCCATTATAAATACAGATACAATAGATCTGGAAATGCCTAATATCGACCCGCCGATATATCGGTCGGGCTCTATTAGAGGCAACTTAAGGTGGAGGCTGGGGGTGTGGCCTTGACACTAGGGGACCATAGGTAGGCTGGGGGAACTCATATTAATGTTAAAAAACCTCAAAGTAAAATGTTCATGCCATGGGACCTTTTAACTGGTGAAATAAGTTATTGTTTTTACAATAACTTATTTCAAATTTGTATTTAGATACACATTTGACCATAGGGCCTTAGCAATAAACAAGCCTTTCTTCGATGACGGCAACTGTCATTTTGCGCTGTTAAGTCTCTGCTCAGGCAGCGGTTAGGCATGGCTCATGTATTGTTTTAGCACCGGTATTTGGGGGGCAAGCAAGTGGCTTTTTAAAAAACAGTTTACTTCTATTACTGGAGGAAGTGTAATGCGGTTTGAGACAATTTAAACAGGAGTGTCTGTGTCCAGGGTCTTTCTGCCTGTCTGTTTTTCTGCCCTCATCCACAGAGAGCCTGTGACTCAGTGCTGCTGAAGTGTGGCTTTTAAATGGGTTGTAATAAATAGGTTCTTTAGGCGCTGCAGAGCTGCTCCACCTCGATATACTCCCTCCGTTCTGCATTTGCAAGCTGCTCCTGAGCTGATAAAAAAGCCCCTGGAATCACCTGCTGAGCCGAGTGAGTCTTATTTTTTTTTTATTTATTCAATAGGTGAAAGTGCTGTAGCGTAGCCTGTGGCAGCTGGAGGTTTTATGTTAAAGAAAATAAACCTTCAGGTTGCAGGCAACCCTGAAGTGAGTGTGATTTACTTCTGTCCATAATTAATGAGAGTGCTCGGCAACATTGGAGATTGTAACACAGCAATTAAATATGCTAGTTTCGAGCTGAAGTTTCAGGGGATGATTGTCTACAGGTTGATCACTTCTTAGTTTCATGATTATCAGTTTCTCAGTAGTTTAAAGGTGCCCTGCCACACGTATTTCATTACTTCGTGGTAACTTCTGAAATTCTACCATGGACTGTGTAATAGGGCCGGGCGATATGGAGAAAATCAACTATCACGATATTTTTGACCAAATACCTCGCTGTCGATACCGCAACGGTATTGTAATATATTTACATAATGAGATTTGTGATAATTAAACATCAGTAATGTGGATATTATGACTACGTGTGTAAAGGCAAATAATAGAACAGTTACAACAGTCTGGTAAGATCAGAAAATGACATCTCTTTACTGTAATGCAGCCTTTAAAACCAGGAAAAAACACCACTTATACCATATTACGATATCCAAAATTAAAGACGATATCTAGCCTCATATCACGATGTCCATAGAAAAACGATATATTGCCCAACTCTACTCTGTAACATTTTTTGTGGTAAAAATGCCTTGATTACCTTGTTTCAAGCAATTCTAGCGTTATATAGAAAGCCTGGAGGAAGACTCGGCTCCATTCGGGCCAGTTCTCATGACTATTCAACGAGCTAAGCTGCTTGACTCTGATTGGCTAACAGCTAGCCAATGAGAGCCTGGCTATCAGCATCCTTTACCCAGTGCAACTGGGCGAGCTCATGAATATTAATGAGCTCAGGCAACATGACGTCAGACTGACCAGCTGTTGTGATTGGTTGATTTCTCCTCTTATTTCTTTCCACCGACTAGAGCTGACAGAGGAGGTAGCAGTTCATCTTCACATTAACCACACACACACACACACACACACACACACACACACATGGAGCTAACATATTTCAAAAAAATGCAAGTAAAAACAGATTTGTGTGGCAGGGCACCTTTTTTAATGCATTTTCAGTCAAAGGGTTTGACTTCTTCAGCTGTTTTTTTTTTTTTTTGACCATGACCATTTCTGAGATGTAAAATAGAAAAGCAGCATCCTCTCACGGCAGGAGCTGTAACAACAGAATGTTCCACATTTGTGCTTGATATACGAATAAACCATGTTTATCAGACTTTTTGTTTATTCATTTTCTGTCTATCTATGTACTGACAGACCTGTTAAACCATCATAGACTTCACATGCAGCGCTGGTAGGGACTGCTGATTGGCCCTTCAGCAACTCACACACTATATCTTGTGAGGGGAACCGATCTGTAATAAGGCCTGCATGATTAATCCTTGTAAAATCTGGATCTTGATTCACCTTGTTCATGATTTAATTTTTTAAATACGTGTATTTTTTTTATATTTTATAATGGTTTAGTTTATTTTAATTTCTTTTTTTAAATTTTTTGTTTTTATATTTTTTTTTATAACTTTGATTCTCATTTAATTTGACAAGCCGACTGCATCACAAACGCTACTTCCTTCTGTGTTTCATATCTATCTATCTATCTATCTCTCTATCTCAAAATCATTTATAATGACAAATATAAATAAATATTTTATAAATATATGAATATTTAAAAAATAAAAACGGACTGTCAACCATGTTATGAGTGATGGCGTTGCATAGTCTGTCCACCAGAGGACGCTCTACAACGTCCCTGTTAGTGATGGCGTTGCATAGTCTGTCCACCAGAGGACGCTCTACAACGTCCCTGTTAGTGATGGCGTTGCATAGTCTGTCCACCAGAGGACGCTCTACAACGTCCCTGTTAGTGATGGCGTTGCATAGTCTGTCCACCAGAGGACAATCTACAACGTCCCTGTTAGTGATGGCGTTGCATAGTCTGTCCACCAGAGGACGCTCTACAACGTCCCTGTTAGTGATGGCGTTGCATAGTCTGTCCACCAGAGGACGCTCTACAACGTCCCTGTTAGTGATGGCGTTGCATAGTCTGTCCACCAGAGGACGCTCTACAACGTCCCTGTTAGTGATGGCGTTGCATAGTCTGTCCACCAGAGGACGCTCTACAACGTCCCTGTTAGTGATGGCGTTGCATAGTCTGTCCACCAGAGGACAATCTACAACGTCCCTGTTAGTGATGGCGTTGCATAGTCTGTCCACCAGAGGACGCTCTACAACGTCCCTGTTAGTGATGGCGTTGCATAGTCTGTCCACCAGAGGACGCTCTACAACGTCCCTGTTAGTGATGGCGTTGCATAGTCTGTCCACCAGAGGACGCTCTACAACGTCCCTGTTAGTGATGGCGTTGCATAGTCTGTCCACCAGAGGACAATCTACAACGTCCCTGTTAGTGATGGCGTTGCATAGTCTGTCCACCAGAGGACGCTCTACAACGTCCCTGTTAGTGATGGCGTTGCATAGTCTGTCCACCAGAGGACAATCTACAACGTCCCTGTTAGTGATGGCGTTGCATAGTCTGTCCACCAGAGGACAATCTACAACGTCCCTGTTAGTGATGGCGTTGCATAGTCTGTCCACCAGAGGACGCTCTACAACGTCCCTGTTAGTGATGGCGTTGCATAGTCTGTCCACCAGAGGACAATCTACAACGTCCCTGTTGGCAACACTGATTATTTTTATGTGTTTTTGTTCAAAAGGACTTTAAGTTTCATATCTTAAGTTTGTATTTTTATACATTTTATTTATCAGAACTTTAATATATTTGGATGTTCCTCTGTTCTTTTGTGACATTAAAACAAATTATGATCATATTATTTTAATGAGAACTCAAATAACTAAATAAACTAATGTTAGGGAAATCTGTTTTGTAACGCGTTTCTGGATTTTATATATCGGCTGATATATATCGGAATATTGGATTTTTAAATAACCAAAATATTCGTATCGGTATCAGCCTTAAAAATCCTTTATCGGCCGGGCTCTACTCCTTAAGTATTAAAATTGGGTATTAACTGACGAGGCCCAACAGATACTTGAATTCCTTCATTGCTGCTCTTAAATACTGCTGATGGCAGCAACCTGTAGCATCCAGAACTTGGACTTCTGGGGAAGCAAAATGCTTTGATTTATGTATTTATTGAAGCACAGAAGGGAGCGGGAGGGGACGGGATGAGGAGTTTAAGGCCTTTAAGTTTGATTATGGTTGTAGATTTATATAATTTAGGTATCCTGTGTGTGCTTTGCTGCTGTTGCCTGGGTTACCCATTTCCTGACATGCTGCTACTGACATGTTGGTTAATGAATGATTGCGATGGTGTTTGTTCTGCTCGCTTTGTTTTTTTTATGTGACTGGTTGACTGCAAAATTGACTTTCGGGACAAGTTGTTTGAATTGAACAATATGACTCCGGCTGCCACAGAGGCGATCAACACGAGTCTTTCGACGTTAAAATACATATCTAGCTAAAGAACGCTGAACTTGGAAGAATTAAGATCGCAATCTCGGCTCATAACAATCACGAAAACAATGTTGCCGAGAAAAACAATTATTTAAGTATTAAAAAGAAAAATGTCCCAGTTAAAAGGTGTTTTTACTGTTGATTAGATTTGATTTTTAAAGTTCAATAAATGCAACATCTTTACAAAAGTCGATGAGTTACCTTGTTAAACAATAGTGATTTCAATACTGACTGATAATTGTGATTATGAATATTTCCACAATCGAGCAGCCCTAGCGCATGTTAAGAGTTATAATTTGTTAGCAGAGGTGATCCTGTCTTTAGGCGAGGAGGGCCTAAACCCAACCCAGGTATTTTTGTGTTTCATAATTTTTTTTTTTTCAATACACCTTAACTACCATAGTGACAAATCTCAAACACACGGCATCCACCAACTTACAGTACAGTCTATGATGAGCATCTCATGTAAGACTAGAATTGGGCATCAAGACCGATTCCTACGTAGAATTGTTATAATTGAGGCTCCAAAATCAAGGTTGCAGCTGTCGCCATGGTCCCGCTACACGCTCTGCGATGCCATGTTCCTCCTGCTACACTCTGCTATGCCGACTACAAAGGACTACTAACAACTACTATTTTTTTTTGGGGATTGTAATTGCCACTTTTCATTCTAACCCCAACCGGTCGTCAGACACCGCCTACCAAGAGCCTGGGTCTGACCGAGGTTTCTGCCTAAAAGGAAGTTTTTCCTCGCCACTGTCGCACTGTTGCTTGCTCTGGAGGACACTGTTGGGTCCTTGTGAATTCTGGAGTGTGGTCTAGACCTACTCTATCTGTAAAGTGTCTTGAGATAACTCTTGTTGTGAATTGATACTATAAATAAATTGAAAATTGAAATTGAAATTATAAAATTACTCGTTTCTAGAGGATTTGGTTTCAAATCGATTTCCAATTTAATATGCACATTATTCGGCAGCCTCGGAGCACAGTAAGCGGTGCTCTAGTGTGGCTTTATTTTACATTGGAAAAGCCCGGTAAAACTGCAAACCACCATTGAATCAAGATAAAAACTTTCCTCCTGTTAATGAACATAGGCATGTGACTCGTTTCAACTTCACCCACCAAAGAATGGGAATCGAGACTCAATACGAACCGTAATCAAAAGGAAGAATTGAATCCTAATTGTTAAAATTCAAAACGATGCCCAACTCTATGCAAGACTCACATTTCAACACTTCAACTGGAAATACAAAAGTCTGCTTTGTGCATGTCATCTCACAGCTGTTGCTGCTCACTTTTTGAAAAGTTCTCCTCAGCAAGCAGAGTTGAAAAAAATAAATAAAAAATAAATAGTGAAGGTTTCTGTGCTTGTAGAAGCAGATTTTCTTTTTTGATAAGACACTGTAAAGTTGCTGACTCCAGGCTCCACAGCCACCGGTTTTATTGGATTAATGGAGATGGTTAGAGGTTTTAATGAGCTCCTATGGAGGTTTCACCTCATTGAAAAAAAGATTTCTACTCAAATACAAATCTCACTTTTTGGCCGAGAACCACTCGGAGGGCGAAAGCTGTCAGATAAGACGACAGAATCAGCATGTCTGTAATTACTGTATCAGAGATGACAACCTAATAATATCCTTTAAAAAAAAGGAACAAAAGTATTTGGTATAAAACATACCTTATAGCAATCTAAGATTAGAAAAGCATTACAGAGGTACTGGCATTAAATGACAGCCCATCATGGTAAAAAAGTAAAGGAATAATTAATTGTCAAACTTTGCCTAAATACATTCAGGTAAATTCTCAAATAAGACGGTATTCAAATACAGATGCTTAGAAAGGTTCTCTTAAATTATATGCACTATATTACATTTCTAATAAAAGGGCTCATTCTTGCAGTTGAAGCATATAAAGCCAACCTGATAATTTAGGGTAAATGTCTTTTTTAAAAGCGGGACTGTGGCCTATTGAGAGGTGAATCAAATAATGATTTGATCCCTTTTGAATTGAGCCATGAATTACACATACGTTTGTCAGTTTAAAAGATCATTTTTTTCAAGTCAATAAAATATCCGTTTATCACAAAACTGTTGGAAGTATAGGACTGTGAAAATACGCAATTATAAAGTCTATTCGCCCCAAAGTCGCTACTACATCCCTACAATGAATCATTTAAAAAGGAAAAGCCTACAGAGACTGACTTCTTATGGGAAGATTTTAATATTACACCCAGATTTTATGATCATTTTTGTATAATATTTCAAATTATTTATCTACTTACTGATGGCCAACAGTGAGCTAAAACTAATCTCTTTTATCAGTGTGAGCTGCCATGTTTTGTTCTACAATGCCTCCGTGTCAGAAATTTAATAATACACCCGAAGAAGATGCAAAATAATCCATCCTGCCATCCTTCAGCCAATCAGCACGGAGCGAGGCGGAGGGGAATGAAAAACATGTCAGGAATGACAGCCATGATGAGACGCTGCCTCTCTGACAAACAGCCACTGTGTGTCAAAAATCACAAAACTGTACTCTGTTCCTTCAGCCAACGCCAGAGCGCTTGCCACATTTCCATAATCTTTGTCTTTCTTCTTTTGTGGGGATGGGAGAGAGCGAGTAGAGAGAGAGACTCAACAGAGGCAGAAAGAAAACCAACTCCCAGAATAGATCTGGAGAGAGGATCGTCCCAGTGTACGTGTGAGCTGCGGTGCGTTTCTGCATGAAGGATCGGTCGCTGACCAACATGCTGTTGCTCTTCATCTACAAACTGGGCACTGAGCCCACACCACAACACTTCCACCACTACAGCCATTCTCTGTCCTGTTATAGTCACACATTTTAGATAGTACTAGTTCATGGCAGGCAGGACAATGAACTATAAGAGCTTCTTTCCAGCTGCAGTGAGACTTTTGGCCAAAACAAAATGAACTATTTTGCTCAGGGCCTGCGGAACATATCTGTGCAATACATCTGTGCATCTTATTTATTTATTTATTTAATAATGACTGTGCACTTCAAATTCCTATAAGGGGCTGTTTTTAGGGGCCAAGGGCAATGTGCAATTATACTTTTTGCAATCTAGGAATGCAAAATTTATTTATTTGTTTTTATTTGTATTTTTTAATGGTTTTGTGCAATTTTATTTATTTATAATGTAAATGCTTCGTGTGTCTTTTTAAACTCGATTTGACTCTCTGAGTAACAACCGCACAAGAGTTCCTATGTGTGAAAACACAAATGGCAAATAAAGTCTTATCTTGAATTGGAGGAAAGTTGTTCCTGTGTTCACTCTATTTCTACACCTTTGATCTCCACTGCCTCAGCTGTGATCTTATTTCTCCTGTAATAATGACTAATTCTTTAGTTTTCTTCACGTTGATAATCAATAATCAACAAAAGGCTTGTATCCCATTTTGATAGTAGCTATAGTTATCATTTTTGATTAACCCAATGAGCGCTGTGTCGTCAGCAAATTTGACAACCTGACAGCTTGCCTGCTGTGGACGGTAGTCTGCTGTGTGAATTGTAAAACAAAGCCATTAACATGTAATCCTATTTCAGCCAGTTTGTTACAGTTTGATACCGGTCTGGCACAGAACAGGTATGGTATCCTCCTGCTGGACAGATTCAGTCTTCTCTCTCAGCCTAGCAGGTAAACCTTTTATGTGCAAAGGGTGATAAAAGTGGCAGGTGGTCTCTGTAATGCCGCAACCAGTGAGGCAAAGAGGAGAAATAACCATGATGCCACAGCCAGATGAAAGTCCTGTCCAGCAGGAGGTCGCCGGGGTCGCGCATTGAGTGGTCTATCCCACTGCGAGTGGCCACCGATTCAAAAGCAAGACAGAGAGCTAGACTTTTAACTCTCACAGCTCAGAACTCACAAAAGATATGTCTGCAGAGAATCCAGAAGACAGTGCATTAACATTGGGTCTGTATCTCAGCCCTCCGTCCGGCCTAAAACTGCAGTTTTCTCTGCAGTTGTTAAGAATAACAAATAAAGTGAATTCCTCTTAAAACGCCCACTTGGCGTTTCATTGTGTACAAGGTGATATACGGGATCATGTGTTGCAGTACTGCAAAGAACACAGCCTTTATTAGTTGCCTCCAACTTTCACTGTGATCACATTAAAATCAATTGTCTATCACAAGTCTCCCCTGATGTGAGGCCTCCATTTGTTTTGTTTTCAGGTAATTATATTAGTTAGTGCCAAGTCGTATATATATATATATATATCGAAGTATTATTTAACAAGTCACAGACTCGAGGTAAGTCCAATATGACATGGACAAGGCATACACACCCACTTATAAACTCCAAATCCAGTATAAAAATAGCTCAACAGGAAATCCTCTTAATGACATTATGTGCAGCGGTGACTTCGATTAACTACCTGCAGCTTCTTTCCTTTTAGAAAGTAAATTAGCTTGTGATGCAATTTCTTTCCTCCAAAATAAACATTGTAAACAGCTAAATCCATTTTCCGAGTCGTTGGGCCCCACAGTGTCATCCCTCCATCTGATTAACCATGCAACAGCTCAATAAAATGTCAGCAGTAAAACCAGGCTGAGATGTTTTTCCAACACAATCACAACCTCATTCCAACAAAGGACGTGGAAGAAATAAGAAGAAAATAGGCTTTTTAAAGTGGCCTGCTGTGTCTAGAAGTGATTGAGCGATGTCTCCTTCTTCTATTGCTGCTGCTGCTCAAAGACTTCTTTAACATTTTAAGAATTTAGATCCACAAAAACTGTCAACCAAAAGAGAATTACAGTGAGTTGAAGTTTGAAGCCTCAATTCCTACATAGCAAGCAACCAAAAATAGACAGACCAAGGAATAGAGGTCACAGATACAACATCATATCACTCTAAAACATTGAATTATTGCATAAGAACAAATGTCAAGTAGAGTTAGCGTTCAGTAACACCTGAACCCCAAAAAATGTGAAAGTAACATCAGCATTGCACATGTAATAATAATGTATGTCTACTACTACCTCTGTGACATGAATGTATGTAACATAAACTGGGGTTACAATAGTAGCTATTGTACATTAAATACACATCAGGTCCACCTGTCACCGTTCACTTTATACATTCTGAAAGGGTGAAGGAATAAAAGAACGAAGCTAGTTAATGCTAACATGAAGAGTGCCCACATTAGGGTGACCAGACGTCCCCGGTTTCCGGGGACAGTCCCCGATTTTGGTGACCTGTCCCCGGCTGGATCTGTCCCCGGAAATGTCACCGGTTTTCCCTGTGACTGACAGACCCGATACTGGAATGAAAGAAAGAAAACTCTGACCAAACGGAGCCGATCGAGCAGCGCTGCTCAGAGCTCAGAGATGTTTTAGAAAGCCGTATTTTACCATGCTAAAATCACTGATTATTTACATGGAGTCTGGTGGAGATATGCTGCTCTATACACGCTAAAATCACTGATTATTTACATAGAGTCTGGTGGAGATATGCTGCTCTATACACGCTAAAATCACTGATTATTTACATGGAGTCTGGTGGAGATATGCTGCTCTATACACGCTAAAATCACTGATTATTTACATGGAGTCTGGTGGAGATATGCTGCTCTATACACGCTAAAATCACTGATTATTTACATGGAGTCTGGTGGAGATATGCTGCTCTATACACGCTAAAAGTCACTGATTATTTACATGCGAGTCTGGTGGACTTTTATGTTTTAAAAAATGATCTTAGTCTTTAACAGAAAGGTCAGCCTCATTAGAAATCCTTTCCATAATGTTATCAGACACGTAGAATATTAATCTGAGTCTGTCAGCAGCAAAACGAGCACTTTATGAACGTAAATACAAGCTGGACAGTTATCCCATTAACTTCCATTGTAGCTTGTTTCTCTGCTGCCGACTGCAGCGATCTCGTTTCATACTGCATCAATGTCAAAGGAAAATCTTTCCTCAATAGTTTATATTGTATCCGATACTCAGCTCTAGGTCTAGTGTCCCCGTTTTAAGTTTTACAAAAATTAAAAACATGACGTGTTTTGGAGGTATTTACGCTTCTGAGCTGAAAATGTCCCCGGATTTTGTCTGAGAAATCTGGTCACCTTAGTCGATATATTTGTGTAACACGTTACCGTTACTGTAGTTACTTTTGGCTACAGCAAGTTAGCTAGTTAGCCTGCTAGACAACTTTAGCAAATACATCCACGGACGGGCAGCTTGGTAGCCTCCTATTTAGCACTTAATCGTCTTACAGTAGCACACATGACAAGTATACACATTAACTTCATACAGAGTAACGCTAAGCTAATAAAGAAAGCAAACTAACGAGCGGGACGTGTCGTTCAAACGAACGTCAACTGAACGCCATTACAAAATCCTTAGCTTTAAAGTTGTATTGATACTCTGTAAACATACACATAAATTAAAAGAGAATGTACGAGATTTCTTCAATAAATAAACGCTTTTGGTGAATTCGGCTAGCATACAACACCTAATGCAGCACGTTATTTAATAATATTTCAACTTTCCCTCGGTGGAAAGTAGCATGATATTGAAGGCAAGCACTGAGAGAAGTAACAAAACAAACCAACATTATTTTATTGAGTGAAGAATGCGTAAATGATGTAAGCCGTATTTTAAAGGAGAATTTACAAATCTGTAAAACATAGAAAGCCATACTCTACGTGCTGTTTGCTTGTGTCAATAAGTAATCCAACCCGAAACATAAGGATTGACAGATTGGGTCTGGCCAAACATTGATTTCCCCAAAACAACGGACATACAGTTTATAAATGGCCCATCGTTGTCAAATGCTAATCTTCCAGAGTTTGTGCAAGGAGACACCACATTACATGCTGGAAACAAGAGAGGAAAACTTACCGTACGGTTGCAGGAGTTTGGGTTTGTTTCCCTCGCTTTGTTTCGAAATGACAGGTTGCTGTAACGCGCATGCGCGAATGGAACCCCATGAAAGCGCTACTATCGTATTTATATCAACAAGGAAAAAGTGACTGTATTGAAAGTAATGGGGAACAGATAATAAAATCAAAAAACAATAATAAAGAAATAAAATATAGCCAGAAAAAAATAAAAAATTGAATGAATCAAAATGCAAATAATACATATTTCAAATTGTAAAAATAATAACTGACATTAAATGTTCAAAAGATAGGCTATAGGTACAAACAGTTGTATAACTTCAGGTTGTGTTTAACCCTCATGTTGTCTTCCCGCTGACTTGGACATTTTTGTTTTTTCTGAGTCAAAATTCAAAATGAAAAACCTTTTATGAAGGTTATGGTCGTCTTTTTCAACCCTTTTGTTGCTTTCCTCTAATGATTTTGTCACTTTTTGTGACAATGTTTGTCGACTTTTCCTGAGCCTTTTGAAATTTCCGTGGGTTCTTCCCCAAACTTTTAAAGCCTTTTCTTTTTACATTTGTCACTTTTTTTGACATCTTGTCACATTTTTGTCACTTTATTTGACATTTGTTCACATTTTAGTCACTTTTATTGACCTTTTTCTCTTTTTTCAGGGATCAAGATCAACTTAAAAATTGGCTGGAATTCTCCTTTAAGTACAAATTTGAGGTACTTGTACTTTCCTTGAGTGTTGACTTCTACTCCGCTACATTTCAGGGAGAAATATTGTACTTTCTCCACTAAATTAATGACAGCTTTAGTTACTAGTTACGTTACAATTAAGATTTTTGCACACAATACACAAGTAGTTCATACAATCTTTTATTATAAATGAAACTAGACAACAACATAACAACCTACAAGTCCAGTTTCTAGAATGGGAGGATTAATTGATCATTGCATTAAGCACGATATAAAGAATACCTTGTAGAGTCTTACCAAAAGTTGGAGTAAAAATCTAAATTGTGTCCAGCGGAACAAGAGGACAAAGTCAGGAGGTCATCAAAATCATTAGGAATCATGCTCTGGTGAGCATGAATATCCTGTGTGGATTTCACATCAATCTGTTGAGTCATTATTGAGAAACATCTCTGGATACATTGGGATCAATCAGCCTCATTATGCGGGGGGCAGAAACAACAACTTCCCTCTCATCAAACTGCCGCTCCAGTGTCATATCCATGTTACATTATAGATGGAAACCTCCTTATCTTTTTACAACCACATTACAGACTGTTTAATTAAATTGAAAAATGCCAAACACTCACGGAGCCTGTGATAGAGAGTATAATTCTGCTGCTGTATTAGCAGGAGACTCATCACTCAGCACTAATGAGTTCCTTCTGCAGAGACACATCACAGGAGAAGGCCCGAGGTTCTGTTCTTGCTTTATGTTGCTAATCAACCGTCTGGCTCGGTGAAGAATATCGCCAATAAAATACATATACGAAGCTGTCTTCCAGATGGAATACAACAACTTCCATATTGGTGTGTTTGGCTCTGTTGTTGCCTGGGGAAGGAAGGAGGAAGAGGAGGGGTCGTTTGCTGGTCCTGATAAATTATGTACACTGTAAGAAATATCTGTGTACATAGGCCTAGATTTTGGGGGGGATGCAGGGGATATCCCCCCCCCTCACCCAAAAATTGAAAAGAGGTATTTGGCCACCTTTAAAAAGTGTTTTAAAGACATCCCCAGAAGAGTTAAAAATAACCGTTCAGGGTGCTCAAAACATGTACATATCCTCCTTACCTATAAATATATGTTTCCCAATGATGTCAGACACCCCTATGGTGGACCGTACCATTTTAACCACGCAGCGCTCGTCTCTTTTCTTTCTTTCTCTCCTCCTCCTTTAAATGTAGCTGAATGCAGGAAATTAAGTGTTTGATGCTCAACTTTTCCTAGGGCAGGACCCCCCGGTGATAGTATAGATAGATAGATATGACTGTATGTTATTGCACTGTTTGCACTTTGTAATCTGAGTTTTGCATCTGCCAAGGAGGTCATGTTTTCGGTTCGGTTTGTTTGTTTGTCTGTCTGTCTGGGTTACAGAAAAACTACAGGCCCGATTTTAATGAAACCTGGTTGAAGGGAGAAGCGATCAGGATCAAGGGGCGGATATACAATTGTTTTTTAAACTTTTGTTAACATTGCGAGATATGGCGTGACCTCGCAATGAAGGAAGGAAACCTGTGAAAATATTAACAGTATGTTCTTTACAGCACAGTGCTGTAGTCAAGACCACCAAAACTGAGACCAATTCATGACCAAGACTCAGAGTGCAGCAAGACCAAGACAAGGCCGAGACTTTGAGGGGTTGAGACCATGACATGACCGAGACTTTGAGGGGTTGAGACCGAGACAAGACCGAGACTTTGAGGAGTCGAGACCGATGACAAGACCGAGACTTTGAGGAGTCGAGACCGAGACGTGACCGAGATTTTGAGGGGTCGAGACAAGACCAAGACTTTGAGGAGTCGAGACCGAGACAAGACCAAGACCTTGAGGAGTCGAGACCGAGACGTGACCGAGATTTTGAGGGGTCGAGACAAGACCAAGACTTTGAGGAGTCGAGACCGAGACAAAACCAAGACTTTGAGGAGTCGAGACCGAGACAAGACCGAGACTTTGAGGGAGTCGAGACCGAGACAAGACCAAGACTTTGAGGGGTCAAGACCAAGACAAGACCAAGACTTTGAGGGGTCGAGACCAAGACAAGACCAAGAGTTTGAGGGGTTGTGACCGAGACAAAACCGAGACTGAGGGGTTTAGACTGAGTCAAGACTTAGACTAATTTAATCTAATTCTAGTTCTGTCTAGTCTAATCTATTCTCTAGTCTAGCCAAATGTAATTCTAGTCCAGTCCATCCATAGTCTACAAAATCTAATGTAGTTCTGTCTAGTCTCATCTATTCTCTAGTCTAACTAAATCTAATCTTGTCATGTCTAGTCCTCAAAAAATGAGCAAAAACTTCAGCAGACAGAAGCTCGATTGCCAACACCCATCAACAATCCCATGAAAAAATAACCAGGAGATCACCCAGCAGCAACACAGACAACACAAAAATATGTCCATAAATCCTGACACCCCCCTTACTGAAGCCTGGAGGAGGAAGAGGATGATGGAGATTTACTGGTCCTGTCCCCCCCACCTATGAGCTCCATCATCCCTGTGAGTTCCAGGCCATGCCCTGAGGAGTGCCTGTGTTATTTGGTGTTGTGGCAGACAGAGAGCTGAGGGTGTGTGGCCTTTGGTCCAGGTCCCGCTGCTCACAGCTGTTCATTACACTGACATAAAAAAACACACACACAAAGTACCGTCTGCTCCATGCAGGATCATGTCAGCAGGTTTCTATATTAGAAACATAATGTATACTGTGTGTGCCCTTCAATGGTGGAAGAAGTGATGAGATCCTTTATCTAACTAAAAGTACCAATAACACACTGTCAAAATCTCGGCTAGTGACGTAGAAAGCAGTGCAGATATTAAACAGCTCACTGAAGGCAGAGGACATTCAGAAACCGGATCTCACTCAAAACTGCATGGATAGTTATTTTTCCAAGTTTGTATGCATGTGGAAGCACCAGAGACACAAAATAACACCCCAAACCCCAGAAAAAGTGATGTCTTTCATAATATGGGCACTTAAAATGACAGAGATTTGTCTTTGTTGGAACCATGTGGAATAATGTTAGTAGGCCGACACAACTCAACTAAATATATAACATAGGGAGGTCTAGTCGTTTTGAGATATTTTAATGCAGAAAAGTTATATATTATGGATATTTAACAGCCTGAATTGACATATTTTTCCGTGCAGGAAAGTGTAAATATTTTACACAGTTTATTACTTTTCTGCATATCACATGAATAATTTGTTGAAATCTTTTGGCAGGTTATTGATGAATGGGGTTTTCGATTCTGTAGACATATTAGAATATTCCTGTGTTGGTGTCTCGGTCTGCCTAATAAGAATTGAGATCGACGCCTCGTGTCTGTAATAATCCAGACCTTCATCCCTCATTGATATCGGGCTCTTTCACATTAGCGTTGATCAATGATCCACCGCTGAAGTCTCTCCCTCTCTCTATCTCTCTCTCTCACACACACACACACACTATCAGCCCACAGCAATTAACGCCATAAAAATGTTATATGCAATTTTACTATTAACTCATGTATTAATTCTGCGATCAATAACCTTTACTTCAGCTTTTCCAGACTAATTTCCGTGATGGATGTCAGTTGTGACCAAACGAGAACTAAACTAACTAAACTAAAACTTTTCCAATAATGGTTTCTGAACCAGTGTTTTTTTACTGGACTAACATGAGGAACAATGTATATTACGCCAACAGCCAATGGGGTTGTTTATGTATAAAGGCGGAATGTAACTAAGTACATTTACTCACATACTACTTTAAGTACAGTTTGAAGTATAAGTATACTTTCATTTATTGTTTCCATTTTGTTGCTACTTCATAGTTCTACAACATTGGAGGGAAATATTATACTTTATACCAAGGCTGTAGTCAAGACCACCTTAGTCGAGTCCAAGACAAGTCCAAGACCAGGACTAGTCAAGTCCAAGTCAAGACCAAGTCCAAAGAGGTCCAAGTCCAAGACAAGACCAGAGTCTAGGACAGAAAACAGGTCTTATGCATGACAGTATCAAGACAATCATTTTTGGTTTCATTTCCCCTCCAATATTATTATCAACATAATAAAGACACCTGGACTCGGTTGAGACCAAAAGCCATATTTGGAAAGACCAGGGGCCGAGACCAAGACAAGTCCGAGTCCAAATACTAGCGAGTCCGAGACAAGTCCGAGACCATAGAAAAACGGTCTCTAGTCCGTACTCGAGTCCAAGACCGGACTTGAGTACTACAGCCCTGCTTTATACTATACTTTATACGACATTTATTTGACAACATTAGTTGCTTTGCAGATTCAGATTACGTTTTCGTACGATATCGTACAAACCCGTTCACGAGAATGCATTGAGGGGAGAGCTGTAGGTCAGGAATCTGGCTTCTGGAGTTCATTGAGCGGAGAGTGAAAATAACTGTTCAATCTGCACTTTGGCACATGGTGAAGGAGGGTGCCAAAGACATATGAATCTCCTTTTTAAAGTCTGCCACGCAGACATCTAACATGAGCATTACATTTATAAATAAACCTGGTCTCACTGCACTAAACACCTTTTTTTTTCCCGGCAAACACATAATGTGCCATTTTTGGCAGATATCAGACAGACTCTGAGCTCAGCAGACCTTCCCGAGGTAATAAAAGTTTACCGCAGAGCGCTAACCGTTAGCCTTCTCAGCTGCTCTTCTGTGGCTTCCTGCAGAGTGTCTACACCTCGTCCTCAGAGAGTCATTATTCTGAGCGCCGGGCCGGCAGAGGCCTCAGGATGAAACAAGCGTGGTCTTTATGATCTGCCGCAGGACCAGAGGTGCAGATATAACGAGACAGAGGAAAGGGATCATTATGGGGCCGGTTTGACAGCTGTGGAGTGTCCTGTCGAGCCCTCTGCACAGACAGAGGTGGTTAGTTAAATGTCTTTAAGTCTCCAGAGTGTCGGTCAATCAGACACTGCAGAGTTTGACTGATAACCACACCAAAGTGAGCCAACATGCTTGTTTTACAGCTGGGTTCATGCTGCTGAATCTTCTACAGTTCTTTCATTCTGTCACTCCGTCAGTCACCGATTTACAAATCACTTTGCTGATTCAAGTCATTTTGTTTGTATGCATGTGGGAGCACCAGAGATACAAAATACCACCCCTAATCCCAGAAAAAAGGTGATCCTTTCCATAACATGGGCACTTTAAAATAGTGCCCTGGCAACATTTCATTCCATGCATTCTTCTTCCTTTTCAAAATCTAGCAATGTCAAAAAGTTGCACGTTAAATCTTAAATGTGTGTAATAACAGCTTATTGATAATCTCTTACTTTTGGGAGGTGCAGCAGCCGAGTTCAGTGTTGCTGAGGTGTCTCTGATAATGGCAGTCTGCGGAAACAGACGGAGGGGTTGTTTGGGCAGCTTCATCATCAGCACCATTAAAGAAGCTGCAATATTTGTTTAGTTGTTTAATTAAAGTTCTGTGTGTGTGCGTGCGTGCGTGTGTGTGTGTCTGTGTGTGTGTGTGTGTGTGTGACAGGGAAGCTCCTCTCAGTCTGATACGACTCTCTCTAAAGAGATGGGTTATTTGTTCCAACACTCTTATTGGGAAAGATGAAAGCCATTCACCTCGTATAGGATCTCAATTATCATACTTCAAGAGTGCAGCTTTGCAAGGAGAGAAAATGGCTCATTATTGGAGCTGTTCTGGTGTAAACATTTGATTAAAGACAAGCATTCTCCTCTCCTACCTGCTAACTCACGTTTATAAAGTGACTGAGTTTAATGAATCGTGGAGGACAGCGTCGCACCAGTTACATTTCGATAATCTCAGAAGCTCGTTTGTCAATCACAACTTTAACTAACTTAAGGAGACGTTTCTGGAATTCAACAATTCTTCATCGTGAAATGTTTTGCAATTACAGCAGTGCTGCCGCACACAAATCTGTCGTGTGTTTTGCATAATGACGACAAATGCTCTGAATCCAGAGTCCCCGACAAAATCACATTCAGCTCCGACAAAACGTAGCAGCTTTTCTTTTTGAAAACTCAAACGGAGGTGCATTGAACACACTGTTGTGCACCCTCTGCCTTCTTATTACCACAAGTTTACACACGTCTCTGCTGATTGGGTATCACCTGTGGCACACCCACCAAAGGAGAGAAAACATGCCTCCTAGCACAGGCAATAAAACTCTTTAACACGTCATCACTGGGTGCTATTTAAGACTCTGAGACACCACAACACTGCACTAAGTGCAACCTGGACAATCCATACTATTATTATACAATATCATACTATTTAAGCAGTTGCACATTTTGTATTCTTAACTGTATATATTCAAATATATGTTCTTGTATTTTATTCCTATTATTATTTCATGTACTGTATATTGTATGTATATTGTATCCTAGTATTTCATTTATATTTATATTCTGTGCCATGTGACTGATTTTGCTTCTGCAACACTGTCATTTCCCATTTCATTGGGATCAATATCTATCTATCTATCTATCTATCTATCTATCTATCTCAAAGCGGTTGCACACTGGGTTAACAGAGCCAAAACACATAACAGTGAGGCGTCGTTGGTTGAAGCAATGAACTCGGGCTTTATTACTCGGCTGGAGCGTGGACTGCGTTACTCTTCCATTCGCACCATAGACTCAGACTGATTCCCACGCTATGCTTTGTTTACACTACCCAGAACACACTTGCCCCACTGCGTCTCACATACGCATTTTTCCAACAAGCGGCCAGGGGGAGGCAGAGATTGCAACACCCTGCTCTTGAAACCTGCGGAGCTCAGACTGTCAGTCAGTTAACATGTTCATCTCCTCACACAGTAAAACTCTGCAGATGGAACACATTATGAATTTATGTAGATTTTTGGCTTTGTTCATGTGAGAATGTCACCCATGTTTCTACATGATTGGGGTGCAACACAAATTGACCTTCTTGCACAGTGTCGTGTCACTTAAATGGAGTAGTACACACCAGATGCACCGGCCAGACGGAGACATTAAGGAACAGCATAGTGGGGGTGTGTGTGTTCATTGGGATGTGTTTGTGATAAATTGATTCCTTTTCGCATTGAAAAGTGTTGATTGACCCTTGCAATGTGTTAGAAAGCTGCTCACAACGTGATTGAACTCAGTCCAAAAAACCTCATAGATAATGTATTCATATCATATAAATCTTAACACTGTATAATGGTTTTGGCCTCATGGACATTTCATCTTGAAGTTCATCTTGTTTTCGATTTAAGAAAATTTTAAAGTGCTCGTATTATGAAAGAAAATCCCTTTTTCTGGGGCTTGGGGTGTTATTTTGTGTCTCTGGAGCTTCCACACGCATACACACTTAGGAAAAAACCCCATCCATGCTGTTTTGAGTGAGAAAGCCTACAGGTTTCTGAATGTATCCTGCCTTCAGTCTCCATAGGCAGGGCTGTCTATGTAATCGGCCCAAAACGTTGGTGTGTGCTAACCACTTTAGCTAACACTACATCAGCTAGCTGTTTCTCCAACTTCAGTCAACGCTAGCTTCTAGCTAGTAGCGCTGTGCAGTACCTAGCTACTGCACATGTGCGACTCCCAACAAAGATGGGAAAGAAGTGAGATGTCTCACTCTGGAGCTAAACAGAGAGCTAAACACACAGGGTGAAAAGAGGAGCTGCAGCAATGTGCAGTACAACAAAAATATATGTGTTTTTTGAAAATGAAATCATATAAACCTATTCTGGTACAACCTCAAAATACAGTTATGAACCTGAAAATGAGCATAATATGGGCACTTAGAGGGAAGTGCGTGTGATAAAATTGTTCCTTTTCGCAATGAAAAGTGTAAATTAATGAATGCACTGCAGGTGTTTTGACATGTTTTACACACTGTTGGTGTCGCCGGCTGAATAACGGTCTGGCTCTCTTTTTGCTGAACATTCCTTGAACACACTTTTAATATGTTGGATCACTGGTAGCTGTAAAATAAAGAAAAACAAAATACTTACTTTACATACACTACACAGTATAGTCTCTTTCAAGTAACAAGTAACTGTATGTTTTGAGCACAGAGAACTATATTTTGCAAGCACATAAAATAAAATCACATTTTGAACAGTCTCACAAAAAAAAAGCAATCAAAAACCTATTCCGTGCTCAATAAATATATTTGCATGTTTGCCGCTATCCATATTAACGTGCACTAATAACCCCTCTCACGCAGTTTACTCATGTGTCCTCTCCAAAACTCTCTCTGCGCTCCGGTAGCTCTCAACTCTTGACACTCAATCAAATCACTCGAATTAAGGGTCAATTCTGATTGGCTGTTTGTCTTCAATTACATCGTGAGTTGCAGGGAACACTAAGGAGCAGTTAACCATAGTCCACATAAATCCACCAGACTTTAGGATTACAACACAAAGAAAGATGAAGACAGAATAATAAGGGACATTCGGCTGAAAATTAGGGACTCATTCCAATTTCCAATCTTGGCGATTAAACGTTGTCGATGTAGACTAGTGTTAGTGAAACACTGTGAAACACTGTGGTTTGGGTTGAAATGATTATTAAGGGTTAGTGCACCTTTGTTGTCACACTTAACAAAACCAACGTTGTCTGTCGGGAGGAAACAAAAACGAACAGCAATCTCATGTTAAAGTCGGATGTTTGTTTGACCCTCTGCCCTACGGACTCAGTCGACTTCCTCTATTGTCACATTACCAGAGATGGCAAAAGTACTCACTTCCAAGAGCACGCTGAGAAACTACAGTGGACATGGAGAAAAGGCTCTTTATATGCCATTGGCTACATTTTAAATGGATGTCAATAGGCCTAAAATGTCACAAATATGATTACTGTGACCGAGACTGGGACTCCAGGTTAATAATTCATATCTTGAGTAGCAAGATATGATTTCAGTTGTGATTCTGTGAGAATTCACAGATCCAGTTTCTCTTTTTTTAATCTTCCCCTTAACATTTGAAGGAATCTCAATGCTCAAATATGGCTTCTGGAAAGAAAATAAAGGATTAAAATATGAATTACTAAACAGACATTAATTAAGAAGAGCCCCATACTTTAGAGTTACGCAGCCCGTTGGCCAGGAGTCATTCTTGATGCCTACTATCTCAAAAATCTCTCAGTCAAGGCCGAGGCCGACATGGGCAGCTCTGCTACGGCTGTGTGTTTGTCTGTGGTTCTGCAAAGATATAAATAACATTGTAAAGGCATACATAGACAATGCATAGGAATATATATGCTAGCAAATAATAAAAATAAACCCAGTATTAATTCCATTATCTTAATGCAGTGTAACTGTAATGTGTAAATCAACAGCCAGGTGTAACCTAGGTAACAGGTGAAGAACACACACAACAGAATAACTAACTTACTTTAAATGTGCAAGAATTACAGACCAATACAACAACAGGCTTAAATGAACTGACAACATACTGTAAGTTACACTCACATACACACAATCTCAACTGATTCTCCTCCAGACATCTAGTCTCTTTTTCTTTTCTCTCACTTTTCTTTGTGTGGCGTGCACGCCCGCTCACGGTGTGAGGCGCGTGTCCGTGCTATTCCCCGACATGCACTCACAATCACACCTGATAGACGAGCTTTAGTACAAAACTGAAGTAACGAGCCAAGGTTTGTAAAATGTGAGGAGTAGCAAGTACCGGTATTCAAGTTACAAAAATACATAGTGTACAAAAAAATAGTAAAGTACAGTAAAAAAAGATGAAAAATCTACTTACTTAAGTAGGCCTACAGTAATGAAGTATTTGTACTTCGTTACTTCCCATGCACATTACTAAGGCTGCAACAGGACGCTGAAACTAAAGAAATGTTGTTTTGGGACACTGGCTGGAACAATAAATGCTGCTGTTGTTTTTCGGGAGGGTGATCTCTTGTGGCTTTATGACCTTACACTATTTCCTCCCTTGCTCCCGAGAGTCCTAATTGCTTCTGCCTTTTGCCACCTGACTGTAAACATGTTCTTCTTTTTTTTAATGGACATTTAAAGGACTGTTGCAGTTTTTCTTAGAAGGAAAGTCCCATTCTGTCATATAGAAAAACTCAACAACAACCAGATCCTGCCCCAAGTCACAGGGCAGAAAAAGCTCTGCTCTAGTTACCGTGACAACCTTTTCCTCCCCATGTAGATTTAACCCTTGTGTTGTCTTACTGTCAAAATTGAAAATCAACACTTTTGTTGAGTTTTTGTCCCTTATTTCATCACTTTTAATGCTCAATCATGTTATTTTGGGGAATTAAAAAGAACATTGATATAGGACAATGGGTCAAGTTGACCCGAGGACCACATGAGGGTTAAGCCTTGAATGTCTTCAAAAACAAGTACAACATGACGTGGGTCACACACTCTGGCCATGTCCGTAATTAAATGCCTCCAATTAATATAACACAGTTTCCAAAAACCTTGAAACTTCAATCGATTTTCTTGTTTCACCTCATGTCGAATGTTACCTCCCTGCAGCATTAAACCACACTCCAGTTAAATATTATGGCATTTTTTTCCATTAATTTCAATTTCATTGTCAATTTTATTTCTATAGCCCATTTAAAAAAAACAGTTGACCAAAGTGCTGAACAGGGTCGATGTCAAATACATAAATAATGAGTGTAAAAATGACTACAACCAAAGTGAATCACAGGGAAACCAAACACTTTAAAACATCAGAAACCAGGTTAATGAAGGTTAACAGCTACTGCAAACAGGTGCGTCTTAAGCAGCGATTTAATTAACCCTTGTGTTGTCTTTCACTCGACGTTTGTTGTCCCTATCTCAATGTGTTGTTGCTATTTTCCAAAAATTATTACATGTTTTTCTCAACATTTTTATTTTTTCAATGTCTTTGTCCCTTCTGTTGATGTCTATTCACATTTTTTTCAACATTTTAGGCACTTTTTCCAATATTTTTTAAACTTTTTCCCCCATCAATTTGTCGCCTTGTTTAACATTTTCGTCACTTATTTTTCAACCTCCCATATTTATGATATGAAAACAAACATTGGAACAACATGAGGGTTAATGGTACCTGCTCGACTCAACCACGGTTCCCCGTCCTTCTTTTTTCCATTGCAGATTAGTTTGCCTCATGGGAGAGGCGAGCATAATATACAGTCTATGGAGGCGAGCCGTGGCTCGTCGTCATAGCAGCAAACTGCCGTGACGTAACGCGACACACACACAGAACGTCGAAGGTGTGTTGCTTTTGCAAAAAAATATGGCTCGGGTATGTTCGGCATACCTTGCCACAGCCACCGACAGAAACTATCAACGATGATGCAGTGATACCTTTCTCTCCGACCAATCAGCAGTCTGCAGGTTTTCACGTCACCTTTTGATTTCGCCTCAGCTCCCTTGGAACCTCGACTGAGGTGGTACTTAAAAAAGTCCCTGGTACCTGCTACCAGGGACTCTTTTTTTTTTTCATAATGGACAACCAAAATAGGCGAGTAGAGTCGAGTACATGCCATGCAGTGGAAAAACGCCATTAGTTTGTTGTAAAAAGGTGAAGAAGAAAAAAGAAAAGGGAAGGAGATTTTCCCTGAGCCTGTTGAGAGTTATGAGAGTCAGCAGTACTGCAGAGAGGACTCCTCTAAAACCTGCAGGTAATCTTCAGGAGGCATTTTATCAGCACCATACAGATGTTCATGTTTGGTTTTATGCCTTTTACATGCTTGATGACTCTTTCACTCACTGCTCTCAAATCCACAGTAAACTCATATTCTTTGCCTCTGCAGTGACCCGGTCGCGTCTGCATTAATATTTCAGTTCGCCTAAAAACTTGAAATGGCAGCGAGGCGTGCCAGTCTTTAATTCCAAGGTAAATAATTGATGCTGTTGGAATCTGATGCACCGCAGAGCTTCAGGAGCTTCTTCACTGGAGTAAATTTACATCTGCTTACCCACTGATCTACATTTCCAATCAGGCCTAGACAGCGCCTGCCAAATTTTTCACTCACATATGAGAGAGAGAGAGAGAGAGAGAGAGAGAGACTCGAACAGTATGGTGTTGCTTTATTGTTAAAGTGCTTGAATTCTGGGTCTAACTGCTGTTAATGGTTTTCTTTTTTCAGCAGGGAAAGTTTGCACGTTGAAAACGCAGACAGATTTTAACAATCTGCAGATGGACAGAGGCAGGCTAGCTGTTAACCCTCTGCGTTCAGTCTTTATGCTAAGCTAGGCTAACAATGTGCTGACTCCAGCACTATACTTAAAAAGACACTCCAACAATTGTACACATCAAGCTTGATTGCAGGCGTTGGGGAGTACTAATGTTATAAAACCACAACCATCTTCAAAGTGTGTGATAAATCTGATAAATAGAGACTGTTGTCTCCTGAAAAACGCCCACATAAGTCGTTTGTTTAAGCAGCAATTACAACTTATGTTAACATTAGTAATGGTGGTGTCCTCTAGCAGAAACCAAGATGACGAAGTGTAATGGGCGTTATACAGTAGCCGCAGCCAAGCGCTAATGAGGAATGAGGTTGAGATTTTGTTCTTTCTACCACATTAGCTGCTATTAGGATTACACATCTGAGTCGCTGGCCCAAGTTGCATTGTGGGTAATGCACTAAAGGCACGAGGTTTTGACAAGAAAGAAGAACAGGTGGAATAGAAATGACCATTTCCACCGATTCTGCTGCTTTGATTTGTGAAGCTACATTTCTTTACAAAGTACGTAAGTGCTTTTGGCTGTCATCATCATCATCATCCTCATCCTCATCATCATCCTCCTCCTCATCATCATCATCACCATCATTCTCCTCAGTATCATCGGATATCCATGGTTGAGATTCATTGTGTTGTTCTTTCTGTTTCCATTATGAGTTTTTTTTTCTGGGGGAATAAAAATGACTCAGGTTTCTGCACACTAACGTTTTCTGTCTATAAAATCATTGATGAAACTCCAGAGGTGTTTTAACTTATCGGCGGGAAGTTGCTGTTCTCCCTCCAGCGGGGCAGAAAATGCGAAACGCTTCAGGGAGTGTCAACAGCCTCTGAACCGAGACACAAACTCCTAAAGTGCTTTCATCACTCCGGGGAAACAGGATTTCACAGCTTTCTGCAGCGAATCCAGCCGCCTGGGACTGGAAATGGCTTTCTGCTGCAGAGCAATACCTGTTTGAGCTGCGATAAAAGGGCCGACGATGGTGCACCTCTTTCAATACTAATGACAATCCAGATTTATAACCACAGGCTGAAGAAGAGGCTCTGTGTATGATCCATTGATCCATTGCTGGAGGAACCTGAATGCATTCACCAATCATATCGATCCTCCAAAGGTGCAGCTTGTTCACTCAACATCAACCATCGCACATCCAAACTGCTCTTTGAAACATTTAGGTCACATGTAAGCATTTCAAGAGTGAAGCTTGTCCTCACTACCTGTTGTGGAATGTAACTAGTACATTACTTGAGCCAATGTTCGTTAAGTATAATTTTGAGGCAGTTGTAGCTTACTTAAAGGTTCATGAAAATTACAATTTGAGTTTTTTTAACATTAATTTGAGTTCCTCCAGCCTGCCTATGGTCCCCCAGGGGCTAGAAATGGTGTAAACCGAGCCCTGGGTATCCTGCTCTGCTTTTGAGAAAATGAAAGCTCAGATGGGCCGATCTGGAATCTTGCCCCTTATGAGGTCATAAAGAGCAAGGTTACCTCCCCTTTCTCTGTTTTGCCCGCCCAGAGAATTTGGCCCACCATGAGAGAGAGACATCATGGATTTCAAACGAAAAAAGTGGCAAATGGTCAAGGCCACACCCCCAACCTCCACCTAGGGGACCCCTAAGGTGAGAGAAAAAAGAGACTTCAGATACAGTATTAGGGGACCACTAAGGTGCTATATAAAAGAGACTTCAGATACAGTATTAGGGGACCACTAAGGTGCTATATAAAAGAGACTTCAGATACAGTATTAGGGGACCACTAAGGTCTATATAAAAGAGACTTCAGATACAGTATTAGGGGACCACTAAGGTCTATATAAAAGAGACTTCAGATACAGTATTAGGGGACCACTAAGGTCTATATAAAAGAGACTTCAGATACAGTATTAGGGGACCACTAAGGTCTATATAAAAGAGACTTCAGATACAGTATTAGGGACCACTAAGGTCTATATAAAAGAGACTTCAGATACAGTATTAGGGACCACTAAGGTCTATATAAAAGAGACTTCAGATACAGTATTAGGGGACCACTAAGGTCTATATAAAAGAGACTTCAGATACAGTATTAGGGGACCACTAAGGTCTATATAAAAGAGACTTCAGATACAGTATTAGAGGACCACTAAGGTCTATATAAAACGACCCACATCGTTGTATGGTTTGGAGGACATTTGAGCATGTTCCATTAGAAGGTGGCTAGTGGAAGATCAGATCCTAAACTCAGACTGTTATTATGTTGAATTATTTCTACATGACTTCTAGCTGCTGGTAATTATTATTCTAACAGTGCTTCACTTTATCTGTGAGACTACAGCAGCTCCCAGAGCCAGAACAACATCACAGCCATGAGAGTAAATCGGTGTTCATCTGCTTCATCCTTCTTTCTGCCAGCAGTCTGACAGAAGCCCACAAGAACAAGAACAACAACAACAACAACAACAACAAGCCACGGAGACATGGGAGGGGGGGGGTGAGATGTACGACTGAAAGACTTGACCTAAAGCCAAACTCACTCAGTAAAGTCCTCTTGTTCTCCGTTTCACAGTCGACTGGAACAGTTGGTGCCTCGAGTACCAAAACAGGATGTTTGATTCATATCCCTACTGAAGTTTTTTTCCTAAAAGAATTTGGGGTAGAGCTCGGCAATGTGAGGAATAACAAAAAAAAAAAAATCACAATATTTTTTATCAAATACACCAATGTTGATATTGCAGCGATATTGTAGTGACCATAAGTGCTTTGAATGCAAATATTAAAACAGTAAGTCTGGTAAGTTCCGAATATTAGATCACTTTAACGTAATGCAACCTTTAAAACCAGGAAAATACAATACATGTGTTCAATATTACAATATTTAAATTTATGACGATATCTAGGCTTATAAATCGCTGACGATATAATATTGATATACTGCACAGCCCTAATTTGTGGCAGAGTACAACTTATAACTGCGTTGTAACTGCACCATATCTGTTTTTCTGTTCTAAACATTTGTATTTATATTTCATTCAACGACAAATATTTTATTTTAGCTTTTTATTGTGATTTTAAATTGAATTCTAATGCTCTGTGTTTGAAAGCTGCTACTACAGCTTCCTCATCGTCACCCTATCCAGTACCAAGGCTGTTGGAATTGCACTGCTGATCTCATCATATCTGCAATTTTATTCAAGCTGCTACACACTATGCTTTGTGTACTCATGATGGAAAGGATGCTTTGGGTATTAAAATGCATATTGTGACCAGCTTTTGAATGTTGTTCCCTCTGAACTGGACTGAAGGAGCGGAGACGGACTCCACCTCTGAACAGAAACAAGAATAGACACACTGATGAATACTCACTTTCACACTTGTTCACACACACACACACACACACACACACACACACACACACACACACACACACACACACACACACTCTCTGAGCCACCCACAGACAATTACAGTATAATTACAGCGCTCATTATTTGTCTCTGCAGGAGGTTCAGATGTTTTTTTGTATTAAAGGAACATTTTTAAACCAGCAGCTGGAGCAGCAGAGAGAAAAAATAAAACTGTAAATACATTGGTTACCTCTAGAGACTGCAAGAAAGAGTATGTAGCAGCAGTAATGTCACCCCTTGGCTTGTTAACTGCAGTTTAGCTGCCGAGCAATTTGGCTTCTTTCTATCGCCATCTTATTTATTTGCAACCGGATGAGATGAGTTTTGAGGTGAGGGTGGAGTTTAAGGTTTATGGTTACAATGGCGCTGCATGCTGCAATACTGCACTAAGTGCAACCTGCACAATAGCTTTATCTACATATTTATGATACTATTTAAGCAGTTGAACATTTTTGTATTCCCAACTTGTATATATTTAAATATTTGTTCTTGTATTTTATCCAATTATTATTTCGTGTATATTTATATTCTGTGCTGTGTGACTGATTCTGCTGCTGTAACACTATAATGTCCCATTTTATTGGGATCAATAAATATCTATCTATCTATCTATCTATCTATCTATCTATCTAAGCTAATTGCTAATGAGGGAAAGTTGCAGATTTTCAACCCTTCTGAAGGAACATTTACCCACAAAACAGAAAATCTGCAAACTTAGAAAAAAAGAGACTTCAGATCCAGTATTAGGGGACCACTAAGGCCTATATAAAAGAGACTTTAGATACAGTATTAGGGGACCACTAAGGTCTATATAAAAGAGACTTCAGATACAGTATTAGGGACCACTAAGGTCTATATAAAAGAGACTTTAGATACAGTATTAGGGACCACTAAGGTCTATATAAAAGAGACTTCAGATACAGTATTAGGGGACCACTAAGGTCTATATAAAAGAGACTTCAGATACAGTATTAGGGGACCACTAAGGTCTATATAAAAGAGACTTCAGATACAGTATTAGGGGACCACTAAGGTCTATATAAAAGAGACTTCAGATACAGTATTAGGGGACCACTAAGGTCTATATAAAAGAGACTTCAGATACAGTATTAGGGGACCACTAAGGTCTATATAAAAGAGACTTCAGATACAGTATTAGGGGACCACTAAGGTCTATATAAAAGAGACTTCAGATACAGTATTAGGGGACCACTAAGGTCTATATAAAAGAGACTTCAGATACAGTATTAGGGGACCACTAAGGTCTATATAAAAGAGACTTCAGATACAGTATTAGGGGACCACTAAGGTCTATATAAAAGAGACTTCAGATACAGTATTAGGGGACCACTAAGGTCTATATAAAAGAGACTTCAGATACAGTATTAGGGGACCACTAAGGTCTATATAAAAGAGACTTCAGATACAGTGTTAGGGGACCATTAAGGTCTATATAAATCCACCCTGATTCATCCTATACGTGTTTGTCCAATCAGAGCTTCAGTGTCCTTGAGAAGCTGCTGGACTTCTCACCGTCCTCTCACTTCTCTGTGAAACACAACAATTACCCTCAGGTCAGTTGCAGGCAGCACAACTTTTTTGACACCCCAAATTGAATTTCCAGCATTTGTCGGGCTCTGCGCTTTTTGTCCATCAGAAGATTTATTGAAGTGTCACTCTGAGCTGCGACACTGCCCATTTAATTTTCCATTATTCCTGCTGATAACATATTTGGATGTCTCTGTTTTGTCGTGTCACTTATAAGTCACATAAAGTAAAAGAAATCCGCCACACACCACTTTGTTTTAGCAAATGCAGTTACAATCTGAATCAAATTAGACTAATTTCATAGATGATATGCACAGTTAACAGCTCACAGTTAGTTCATTTGTTAAAATCAGGATGGTATCGTTGGTTCTAAACTCTCAAATGAGATGCATCAATTCTTAATTTCTTGTCAGTCAGTAACGAGCAGTTACTGACAAGCTGCAGTTCAGAAAATCTCCACTAAATGCTGCCACAGAAAGCACAACATGTATTTAAAATGAAGGGGAAAACCACCAACTTCTCTCTACAAACTAAAAGTTGATGAAATATGTTGTAAAACAAGTTCAGCTTGCAGTAGATACATTCACCAAACCAAACAAGCGTCCAGAAACCTAGAAGACCTTGAAGAGGTGGTGGACTCTGGAGAGATACTGTATGTTTGTGGTGAGAACGGGATTCGTACTCTAACCGCACCAACTATACAAACTCCACCAGTCTGAGCTAATGTCTCCTGTAGTCAAGTAGCTTAGCAGTCTGAGCTAATGTCTCCTGTAGTCTAAGATGACCAGATTTCTCAAACAAAATCCGGGGACATTTTCAGCTCAGAAGCGTAAATACCTCCAAAACACGTCATGTTTTTAATTTTTGTAAAACTTAAAACGGGGACACTAGACCTAGAGCTGAGTATCAGATACAATATAAACTATTGAGGAAAGACTTTCCTTTGACATTGATGCAGTATGAAACGAGATCGCTGCAGTCGGCAGCAGAGAAACAAGCTACAATGGAAGTTAATGGGATAATTGTCCAGCTCGTATTTACGTTCATAAAGTGCTCGTTTTGCTGCTGACAGACTCAGATTAATATTCTAAGTGTCTGATAACATTATGGAAAGGATTTCTAAGGAGGCTGACCTTTCTGTTAAAGATTAAGATCCTTTTTAAAACATAAAAGTCCACCAGACTCCATGTAAATAATCAGTGATTTTAGCGTGTATAGAGCAGCATATCTCCACCAGACTCCATGTAAATAATCAGTGATTTTAGCGTGTATAGAGCAGCATATCTCCACCAGACTCCATGTAAATAATCAGTGATTTTAGCGTGTATAGAGCAGCATATCTCCACCAGACTCCATGTAAATAATCAGTGATTTTAGCATGTATAGAGCAGCATATCTCCACCAGACTCCATGTAAATAATCAGTGATTTTAGCGTGTATAGAGCAGCATATCTCCACCAGACTCCATGTAAATAATCAGTGATTTTAGCGTGTATAGCAGCATATCTCCACCAGACTCCATGTAAATAATCAGTGATTTTAGCATGGTAAAATACGGCTTTCTAAAACATCTCTGAGCTCTGAGCAGCGTTGCTCAATCGGCTCCGTTTGGTCAGAGTTTTCTTTCTTTCATTCCAGTATCGGGTCTGTCCGTCACAGTGAAAACCGGGGACATTTCCGGGGACAGATCCAGCCAGGGACAGGTCACCAAAATCGGGGACTGTCCCCGGAAACCGGGGACGTCTGGTCACCCTACTGTAGTCAGGTAGCTTAGCAGTCTGAGCTAATGTCTCCTGTAGTCAGGTAGCATACATATTACTACTACATATTAAAGAGTAACACAAACTGTCCTTTATTTGAGAAGGGCAAACAACAAGAAAATGAAATCATGAATGTATTGGTCTCTGACCAGTCTTCCATTAATATCATCTGGGAATATCGCTGCATTGTCCCACTTAATCTCCGGAGCGTCCTGTATAAACCTGAAGCTGCAGACCACTAATTTTACAGAGAGAGTAGACTCTGACTTGATGCACAGGTCTGCCGGCAGGCAGCGGCCACTGGGCAGCACCCCCACACCAGGCAGCCTCGACACACTACCGTCCCACCGGGAAAAGTCCTGACTCTCCCGATTGCTAGTTGTCTAAACAACTGCTATAGTAGGGGTTTAAATCAAACTCATGACAACAATAGTGACAAATAATGCATGTTAAGAAAAATAAATCAGAACACATGCAGAAGACAATGGAATAACTGTTAAACACGTATTTGGGATCAGAGCAGCAGTTGATTTAACACATGAGACTCCAGGATTAATCTTAGCCCGGCTGTTAGCCTGCTCTGGACCAGGCTAACCGCAAAGAATAAATCTCCATGGTTACTTGGCTGGGTTTAATTCACCCTGGTTACATGCAACCAAGTCAAAGCTAAATTCATCCAGGATAACTTTAAAATCCCGGTTTAATCCCTCATCCTGGTTTCGTGCAACAGGCCCCAGGTCTTTTAATCCAACTAATGTTTCAGTCAAAGCTCTTCATTTCGGAGCCAACATGTCTCCTGTGTGTGCAGATGGATTATCTTTATGCCTGGTGGCAGCGAGAGCATTAAACCATCAAACTTTTAACTTTCAAATTGTAAATGTTCAGTGTTGTGGTTCTGTTACAGTCGGTGATGGTTGTCATCGGCAACAAAGCACATTAGAGGATTTCTTCTGGCTTACTGCTGCGTGCAACACAACTGTATTTACAAAGAGGTGAGTGTGATCTGTATGCAGACAGACAAGACGATGGGGCTGATCCGCTCCGTCTCAGCGCAAAGTGACATCTGAAGACAACATGTCGGACACGTCGCACAACAGCGGGAGACGACTGATGAGTAAAAGCTGAGCTAAAAGCTCCGGTGCAACTCCTTGTCTCATCTGCACTGACAGATTCAGGACGGAGTCGCAATCTGCATCAGCAAGACCAAACAACAATAACTGCACGTGATATTATGGGATTCAAGAGTTCAGGTTGTAAATAACCATGTTGGACATGCTGGGAGTAGTGAGTAAAGACAGCAATCACTCTAAAGGAATTGTCTTGTTCAATTCAATTTTATTTATAGTATCAAATCATAACATAAGTTATCTCGAGACTCTTTACAGATAGAGTAGGTCTAGATCACACTCTATAATTTACAAAGCCCCAACAATTCTAGTAAATCCCCCAAGATCAAGCAATTAGTGCGACAGTGGCGAGGAAAAACTCCCTTTTAGGAAGAAACCTCGGACAGAACCAGGCTCTTGGTGGCCGGTGTCTGACGGCCGGTTGGGGGTGTGATGCACAGACGCAATAACAGTCACAATATAGATAATGGAACATGTGACTACAAATGGTAGTCGTAGTAGTTCATGGCATAGCAGGACACTGCAGGGCGTTGCAGGGTGTAGCGTAGCATAGCAAAGCATAGGTGGACATAGCGGGATGCAGCAGGACACTGCAGGGCGTTGCAGGGTGTAGCGTAGCATAGCAGAGCATAGGTGGACGTAGTGGGATGCAGCAGGACACTGCAGGGCGTTACAGGGTGTAGCGTAGCATAGCAGAGCATAGGTGGACATAGTGGGATGCAGCTAGGACACTGCAGGGCATCGCAGAGCGTAGCAGGGTGTAGCAGGACCACGGCAACAGCTCTAACCAAGATCTTCTTGCCATCCTCATCCAAGGAAATATGCTGGGCGAAAATAAAACATAAGGACTCCGGGAAGTACACTCCACAGAACTAACAAGCATTCCTGGGACAGGAAGGTTTTGTTGAACCTTTAATACTATTTCCTTGAATATTAATTTAAAAGGAAAAATGCAAAATATCTGTGGTTGCTGTTCATCAATAGTAAACTAAGTATCTTGGGTTTTATTATATTCAAAATGTTCAGTTCTGGCTGATTTACAGGCTGGATATGAATATATAATAGTCCCCCCAGATATATGATGATTCTGCCCTCTTTGTAAGATTATTGGATTATGAACACTGACATGCTTCTGTCAATGCACGGCCGATGTAGACATGGTGGTAGGGATCTTTACACTTGTTTTCAGTTGCAATTCCCTACAATAAAAACTGCAAAAGTTTGTTCGTGGCTGTTGTAAATATCATTTGACCTTTTGTCTCTTTTTCTGGAGCGCTTTGTAACAGTTCTTTTCCTGCTAAGAAAAATCTCCCTCTCTTCCTGCTCTTAGCTCTGTATTTGCATTTTAAAACATTATCCTGTGCTGACTTTTCAGGAAAACAAAAAGCTTACACAGAATGATCCATTGAAATGGCAGCGAACCAGTCTTGTCTCACTGGGACTCCCATGATCCTCTGCTGTATTGTTTTTTGTTTTTTTTGCACGTTTCTTTGTTGAATCTGTTTAGGTGTTACCCATCACACTTATCTGCTTACAGCATGTGTTGTTTCCGGCTCCTGACTCCTTCTGAATGCATTATACCAAAAAACATTCATCCCCTGTCAAACAGTACACCTGTAGTCCCAGATTCAGTTCCCTTCTATCCCCTATTTACATTCCCTCTACTGCTTGGCTGCTGAGGAGGGGAAACAAGGAGGGGAAAAAAGGCCTGCAGCTCAAAATTATTCAAGTGTTCATCACCGCGGAGGAATTTTGAGCAGTTGAAAACACATTGTCATTGTGGTTGTCCTATGTTTCCATCAGTGGGTTCTTAAAATTTACTACTGAACTACATTTACAATAGGAACAACCCTGTGACACTAACCTGTGTCTGTAATGTATTTATTTGACAGTTTGACAGACCATGTACACGCATGCATCCTCATGCATTCACACCAATTTCAGACTCCTAGGCTTTTAAAACTGTAAAAATTGTAACAAAAAAATTGTGCCAAAGCCAGGGGACAATTTTGTGGACCTATCAACCGACCAACTAGTCTCGCATTGCCAGACTGTCCTCCACAACGCTACGAAGGAGGGTCTGGCTAGTCCACACAGCATTGGGATAGGAGCAAAACGTGCTCTGGTTTATTGGCATTTCTTTAAACCAATCACAATTATCTTGGGTGGCGCTTGGCGCCAGAAGGGAGCAACAATGCCGCTGCAAAATCACCTCGAGAGGGAAGTTATTTTGGTGGAACACGTGTACATTCAACTCCGATTGGACAGAGAGTCTAGCTAGCTGTCTGGATTTACCCTGCAGAGATCTGAGGACCAGGTAACCATAGTCCTCAGAAATCCACCGGAGGTTAGAATTCCAACACAAAGGAAACGTTAAGTAACGGAAATATGGTCCAAATAAAAGGACATACAGCGATAATTTCCTGCAGCAATGGAGTAATCCCGGTAGTGAAAGGTTGTGGCTATAGACTACCGACAAATGAAGCTTTGGTTAAGCACTGAACCTCTCAGAGGAATTGTTTTGAAAATGGGTTCATTACTAGAAGCTTCAGTAACAGCAACCTCACCTGGTGAAGTGCCAAGGCTGCATCGAACTTATTTCTGTGTTGTATTTGGGAAAGAGTGCTTGGGGGAAAAAGCATTTGGCACAAGTTGAGTGTGCTTGTGTAACTATGGCCAGGAGGTATGTGGGACAGGGAACACTCAAAGATATTTATTAAGGAACATTATTTTTTCCACACTATTTGGACTGAGCCTTTTTCTTTTTTGTTCACAACCTATCCACATTTAGAGGAAATTCGTTCAGAGGGAATGGATGACGCCGGTGTGCATAAAAACAGTTTTGTCAGGTGCAGTGGCAGCACCTAACTGGTTCTCATGTGTGTGGCGGAGGCGCTGCGACAAGAACAAAAACAGTGTCATATTTCTTAAAAGTGTATGCATACTTGGCCAATAAAGCCGATACTGATAACTGTTATTAAAGTGGGTATTTAGAGGTCCCATGGCATGAAAATTTCATTTAACTTTCACATTAGTATGAGTTACCCCAGCCTGCCTATGGTCCCTGTGATGGCCACACAACCAGTTTAAGATTTGAGCCCAAGGACACTACGACATGGGACTGCAGGGCCAGGGATCGAATCACCAACCTTCTGATTGGCATGGTCCCTTAACAGGTTCCCGTCCAAATTTAGCGCAAATTCAAATCAACTTTCTAGAAATTCTGCAAAACAATGTAAATTAATGTGCGAATCCACTACTGTTATGTACAAAGACTATTTTGGTTTGGATCCAAAAGCTTGACCCGGCCCTCTTCTTATTTCTCAGTTTGTCCATGCTCGATTTCTCTCCTTTCGTCTTAGTGCCTGTCAGCTGAGATATGAGCAGAAGAGGGGAGAGGAGATGAGGCAGCAGGAATTTTATCCGTGTTTCGAAGCTGTCATCTTGAAGCAACGTCAATTAAATATGAACTGTGGTCCAGCTATCATGGTTTGTATACTCTAGCTGTGCGTCACGCAGAGATGGCAAAAGTACTCACTTCCCATACTCAACTTGAAGTACACACACTTGTGTTAAAAAATACTCTGGTAAAAACAGAAGCACTGATTTAACTTTGTTACCTAAGTATAAGTAACAAAGTACAGGCTTGGAAATTTACTTGAAGTATAAAAGTAAAAGTAGCCTTGTGAATGACACACAAATGTTATGAGAAAGCAGGCTGAGAAACTTCAGTGGACATGTGAAAAGGCTCTTTATATGCCATTGGTTACATTTTAAATTTATGTCTGCCAATAGGCCTAAAACATCACATATATGATTACTGCGACAGAGACTGGGACTCCAGGTTAATAATTCATATCTTGAGTAGCAAGATATGAATTCAGTTGTGATTCTGTGAGAATTCACAGATCTAGTTTCTCTTTTTTAATCTTCCCCTTAACATTTAAAGGAATCTACATGGATGTGTGTGTGTGCTCAAATATGGCTTCTGGAAAGAAAATAAAGGATTAAAATATGAATTACTAAACAGACATTAATGGAGAAGTTCCCCATACTTTTAGAGTTATAACTAACAACCACTAGATGGCAACACTTTTGAAAAGCAAACCATTAAATTATGCACTCCCTGGAGAGTTTTGTGTAAAGAAATGGAGAAATTGAGTCTAACGTGATATATGCAAAACTGCAAGGTTAAGAGCCTATCCTTTACATGGTTGTAGTATCAACAGAGGGCATTTAGAATTACATTACTGTTAATCAGGCATCACTTGATTACACATTGTATTACCTCGTTATGATATAAGAAGTGACCCATACAATGTGCCAACATAATGAAGAGACAGGGCCGTATATGACAGGAGCAACACACACACACACACACACACACACACACACACACACACACACACACACACACACACGACCGGTTCAAAGGCTTGCTCAGCGACATTAACTCGTAGCGCCCGTTGGAGCTTCCGAGCACCGGGTTTCCATTTCAAAAATCTTTTATTTATTGTAAGATGTAGCATGTTTTGAGAAGCATGACTTTCATCAAATGTTACGTGGCATATTTCCAGTAGGCAACTAACTGCAAGCTGGCACATCCGGACACAAACGGGCAGGTTCATGTGCCGAGGCCCCGGAGAGCCCCGGCCCAATTTAACCACTTAATCCCATCCAATTAGATTGAAAAATAATAATGGTAACTTCAATGAAATTATTTGAAACTAAAGTCAATTTTGTAAAATGTAACGAGTAAAAGTATAAAGTCGGCACAAAAATAAATAGTAAAGTAAAAATATTTGAAAAATCTACTTGGGTACAGTAACGAAATATTTGTACTTTGTTACTTCCCATTTCTGGTGTCATGCCTCTTTTATACATCACGGGAGCCAAACATACTTCCGAAAATAATGCATTCCTCATAGCTCCTCCTTGCGATGCATTTCAGGAATTAAGACATCCTTCAAGATGGCGGGCTGAGACTGATTTCTGTGTCACAGGCAGGAGGACGGAGGAGGAGCCACAAGAAACCAAGATGATAAAGTTTGTCTGAGTTTGTTGATCATGATGAACAGGCAGAAGTCAGGAAACCAGGCAAGATGGTGGGACAAGGGGTCACTGCGGGTCAGAAGGGAGGGTCAGGGTTTGAAATGACAGGAGAGCAGACTGGGGCCACGTCCCAGGTCCAAGAATTGCATCCACGTTTCCTTCACTTGCTTCCCTTTCCTGCTTTGAGAAAATGTGTTTTAGGGGGATGAGACTTCTTTTCCTTTGAAGCGCCACATGCATTCATCAGCTGTTGGGGTGGAGTTACCAAAGGCTTTCAGCTGCACAGCTTCCAAGAAGGTTGCTCTCGTGGATCCTCGCTCATAGCTCCTCATTGATCCCTCCTCCATCCCCCATCCTAGCTCCTCTGGGCGGGAATAAGAGCTTTAAGAGGCCTTTACGTAGGAGGGCCAGAACAACTTCCAGTTCAAGCGAGGAGCGAGGAGATATTAAATAAGAGACCTGGGATCCACCCTGGGAGAAAATAATGACGCAAATCAATGGGGTTTTGAAAGTGACTGCAAATATTAAGCACAGTGAGACAATCAGCTGGCGATGTTAATTCTTCAGTCAGAAGCCACTGAACCTTTACAGGAGAACACAAGCTCCAGTAGAACCTCAAATGGTGGAAAACATGATGAAAACATGACATTTTTTCAGCTCTTCAGTGGACGTTGAAGTCACACGCTTCATGTATGTCATGATTCATTTAAATTCTTTTATTATTTATTTTGTTTTTTATCAAAACGCCACCCAATATTAGCCTACAAAAATATAAATCTCAAATTATGTTTCAAAGCCAGGCGCGTTTGTACCATGGCGCATTGCTATAATGGAGGATTAAACCGTAATATTTTTATATGTAATCTTCTGCATGTGTGTGTGCTGCTGCGCGTCCATGTGTGTGTGTGTAACATGCACAGTGTGCGTGCGCTGTGCATGAGCCTAGGCGCCTAATGTGCCATTAAAATGACAATGAATTGCTGCAAAAATTGACTTTAGACCAGGTTCTCGTTGGTCAATGGCGCGATCACTTTCCGCTGCCTCAAGATATCAATACGCCCAGAATGCACCTGAACACACCTCCATGTAAGACCAGCACACCCATGGGTGCAAAGATGGGTGCAGGTGCAATTACTATTTACCCAACGTGGGCGCTGGACGGGACATTAACAACTGCGCCGGTCTTAAACTAGCAAAGACACGAGTCGGGCTTTGTGCTGCGTCAATCTAAAACTCTGCTTTGCTTCTCTTCGTCTGTCCTTGGCTTTCTTTTTTAATTTTTTTTGGAAGAGGTTGACCTTAGAGGAACAAATTACCTTCATTTTTATCTGAGCATCTTTGGAAGACTCGGAGGAAGCCTCGGCTCAGTTCCCTCAGAGTCTTAATCAATAACAGCAATGATGTGGAAAAGAAATGAAAGTGAGTGTCCTTGTTATGTTATGAGGAAGGTTATCTTAATCAGAGATAGTCCAGGTGGTGGGGGAGTGTGTCTGCATTTGTGTGTGTGTGTGTGTGTGTGTGTGTGTGTGGTGGGGGATTATTAGGGTTAGGGGTGTCCGGGGCCTTGCAGTGGCTAACTGCAGAGGTGCCATGGAAACCTTTGGGTGCGGTTATTAAGTTTGTTTCTTGGATTTCACTTTTAGTTTCATTGTTTGTGGCTATTGGTTTTTTCTCTTCAGTGTTCGGCCATAGTTACTGTTAAGTGTAGTAGTAGTGTAGTAGTGGGTAGAAGACTGATTGGGTTGCCTATACCCTCTGGAGGACCAACCACTGCAGGGTGATGGAAAACACGCCACTAACAGATGTTAATTTAAATCAAAATCTTTGAGATTATTATTTGAAAGTTTAATATAATGTTGATTTAATGCAGTATTAGGGACCACTAAGGTCTATATAAAAGAGACTTCAGATACAGTATTAGGGGACCACTAAGGTCTATATAAAAGAGACTTCAGATACAGTATTAGGGGACCACTAAGGTCTATATAAAAGAGACTTCAGATACAGTATTAGGGGACCACTAAGGTCTATATAAAAGAGACTTCAGATACAGTATTAGGGGACCACTAAGGTCTATATAAAAGAGACTTCAGATACAGTATTAGGGACCACTAAGGTCTATATAAAAGAGACTTCAGATACAGTATTAGGGACCGCTAAGGTCTATATAAAAGAGACTTCAGATACAGTATTAGGGACCACTAAGGTCTATATAAAAGAGACTTCAAATACAGTATTAGGGGACCACTAAGGTCTATATAAAAGAGACTTCAGATACAGTATTAGGAGCCACTAAGGTCTATATAAAAGAGACTTCAGATACAGTATTAGGGGACCACTAAGGTCTATATAAAAGAGACTTCAGATACAGTATTAGGGACCACTAAGGTCTATATAAAAGAGACTTCAGATACAGTATTAGGGGACCACTAAGGTCTATATAAAAGAGACTTCAGATACAGTATTAGGGACCACTAAGGTCTATATAAAAGAGACTTCAGATACAGTATTAGGGACCACTAAGGTCTATATAAAAGAGACTTCAGATACAGTATTAGGGGACCACTAAGGTCTATATAAAGAGACTTCAGATACAGTATTAGGGACCACTAAGGTCTATATAAAAGAGACTTCAGATACAGTATTAGGGGACCACTAAGGTCTATATAAAAGAGACTTCAGATACAGTATTAGGGACCACTAAGGTCTATATAAAAGAGACTTCAGATACAGTATTAGGGACCACTAAGGTCTATATAAAAGACTTCAGATACAGTATTAGGGGACCACTAAGGTCTATATAAAAGAGACTTCAGATACAGTATTAGGGACCACTAAGGTCTATATAAAAGAGACTTCAGATACAGTATTAGGGGACCACTAAGGTCTATATAAAAGAGACTTCAGATACAGTATTAGGGGACCACTAAGGTCTATATAAAAGAGACTTCAGATACAGTATTAGGGACCACTAAGGTCTATATAAAAGAGACTTCAGATACAGTATTAGGGACCACTAAGGTCTATATAAAAGAGACTTCAGATACAGTATTAGGGGACCACTAAGGTCTATATAAAAGAGACTTCAGATACAGTATTAGGGACCACTAAGGTCTATATAAAAGAGACTTCAGATACAGTATTAGGGGACCACTAAGGTCTATATAAAAGAGACTTCAGATACAGTATTAGGGACCACTAAGGTCTATATAAAAGAGACTTCAGATACAGTATTAGGGACCACTAAGGTCTATATAAAAGAGACTTCAGATACAGTATTAGGGGACCACTAAGGTCTATATAAAAGAGACTTCAGATACAGTATTAGGGACCACTAAGGTCTATATAAAAGAGACTTCAGATACAGTATTAGGGACCACTAAGGTCTATATAAAAGACTTCAGATACAGTATTAGGGGACCACTAAGGTCTATATAAAAGAGACTTCAGATACAGTATTAGGGACCACTAAGGTCTATATAAAAGAGACTTCAGATACAGTATTAGGGGACCACTAAGGTCTATATAAAAGAGACTTCAGATACAGTATTAGGGGACCACTAAGGTCTATATAAAAGAGACTTCAGATACAGTATTAGGGACCACTAAGGTCTATATAAAAGAGACTTCAGATACAGTATTAGGGGACCACTAAGGTCTATATAAAGAGACTTCAGATACAGTATTAGGAGACCACTAAGGTCTATATAAAAGAGACTTCAGATACAGTATTAGGGACTACTAAGGTCTATATAAAAGAGACTTCAGATACAGTATTAGGGGACCACTAAGGTCTATATAAAAGAGACTTCAGATACAGTATTAGGGACCACTAAGGTCTATATAAAGAGCACCATGTCATGGGACTTTTAAACACAATAGACAATCAGGATGATATAATTATAGTTAGATTGTAAACATATATGAAGTATTGATCAAGTCAGTGCGTTAGCCTGATTATTAAAACCTCAATGTGAGCGGTTTCCATATGAAATCTCAGTTCATTCAGTCCTGTTGGTTCCTGGTTTCTCACCAGTTTGAGCCTCATCTGCTGAGATCCACCACACACCGCCTCGGGTCCTCTCAGCTCGTAGCGAGCTCCTGATGTTCACATCTGCAGACAGATGGCAGAGGGTGACAAGCAACAAGAAAACTAAATTAATAAGTAAACTAAACCCACAGCTATTAGCGCTGACGTCGTCCTTGGTTCCAGAGCCGTTTGCTTCCTCCCACAATCCTCGGGGTGTCTTTGTGAATAAACACGCTGCCCTCGGAGCGACGCCTTAATGAAGAAAAATACAGCGACTCCTTTGGCTGCCAAAGATAACAGTAAATAAAGCACCGGGTGCGTGACAGGACAGCATGTGGATCATTAATTTCAGAGCGTCCAGGATGGGTCATTTCCGCCTGCAGGGACCCCGGGGTGGCCTCGGCTAATTATAGCCTCTGCCCGGGAGGGAGATGATGAAGAGGATGCTGCTGGAGAGAGAGAGAGGGAGAGAGAGAGAGAGAGAGTTTCAATACACTGATAGTGTCTTTATGGGCAGGTGTGTATCAGCAGTAGGGGTGTCAAGATTCTCCAAATCCTCGATTTGATTACATTTTCAATTCTAAGGTCACGATTCAATTCTCGATTTTTACATTCATTCTTTGTAGAGCACAGGTTGCTATTCCATTTTTAAACTTGACTTTTATGCAACATATCTGACCTTTGTTTGCAATTTACCACAGTACATCGTCAAATTTAAAACATTTATTAACAATATAAATTATGTTACAATAACTTATACCTGCCATCTAGTTTCTTTTGTAACTGCAGTCGTCTTCACAGAACATTCAAGTTCACAAACAAACAAGTAAAAACTATAAAACCGGTTCTAGCACGCTAATTAAATGCCTAGAACCGGAGTTTTAACCACCGAATAAGGTCACATGTCTGCTGCTATGAATACTCCTAATGCACTTGTACTTGGAAGTTTAATTCCAAATGAAGACAGAGAGTTTGTGTTGTTGTTGGTTTAATAGATACATCTTTGTTTTTGTGGTGCCTGAGGAGATGCGCTGCCATGTTAGTCGTGTTGCCAGTGGAAGAATATGGTACAAGCACATGGCAGAGCTCGCAAACTGTGTTGGTCCCCCAGTGGCTAGAAATTGCGATAGGCGTAAACCGAGCCCTGGGTATCCTGCTCTGCCTTTGAGAAAATGAAAGCTCAGATGAGCTGATCTGGAATCTTGCCCCTTATGAGGTCATAAGGGGCAAGATTCCAAGAAAGACTAAGGTCTACATAAAAGCATCCAAAGAGCACCATGTCATGGGACCTTTAAGTAGTTGTACTCCCAGGACATGAACACCCATTTCCCAGAAGAAAGGCTTGTGTATTCCCCTTAACTTCTAGGAAACAAACTCCGCTCCCTCGTTCGAAAGCCCTGTGTTTTAGGCAAGGCAGCTTTATTTGTAGAGCACATTTCAGCAACAGGGCAATTCAAAGTGCTTTACACAAAATCAGTTAAACAGATAAAACAAACAGTTAAAAGTAAAAACATTAAGACAAATAAAACCCCAACCCACTTCAGACTACTTTCACACTAATTTGTCAATTTTAGTGCTACCTTTTATGATCTCACCTCAGTGTCACTACCCTTCACGACTTTATTTTTATATTTTTAGGACTCAACTATCTACAACTATCTACTATTCTAATAATAAATAAGTGGAATGAATACAAATGACTTTTCATGACGATTAATATAACACCCCCACCACCCCCCTCAGTGACAACCTGTCTGCAGAAACGAGCTGCTCCACCCCTTCAAGTTGATGTACATACTGTATGTTTGAGTTTGGAAACAGAGAATCCATTTGTTTTCATTGTGCGGTTTATAAATAGTCAACAGACGCCTGTGAGGTGTAAACAGAAGATCTCACATGCTAATCATCCATCTGATCTACGTGTTTGTATCGCACAGAAATCACAGTGAATGATCTGGAAATAAAGGAAATAAGTGTGTGACAGCAGTTTGGTTTGGAGAGACATAAACAGACAAGCTGTCAGTTCAGTCGCAGGTGGAGTTTTATTTATTTTACAACCAGGGAAGGGGGAGGAAAGGAGGTGTGGGGGTGGGGGGGTATTTGTAGTTTCTGGACAATTTTAAGAGTCTCTGTATCACAGATGGCATTTTGAGTTCAGGTAAAAAAAAATAAAAATGATATTTTAGTCCACAATTGGCTCAGGTCGTAAATCAGGAGTGGGACATGCTAACTCAGCTGTTTGGGATTCTATCTTCAGGCCTATCAAACCAAGAAAAACAACACAATTTGAGTTATTATTTGCTGAATAATATCGTTTTCAGAGTGTATACTGTAATAATACCCTAATTATTTACTAACAGCCGTGTATTTTTATTCACTTATGTCTCGTTATGTAATTTCACATTTAATGTGTCAGGAGAAAAGCAAGGCTTCTTTTTGTGGGTCTTTCTGAAAAAGAATCTGAGAAGTTTCCATTTTAATTCAATTTTTATTTATAGTATCAATTCATAACCAGAGCTATCTCTAGACACTAGACAGATAGAGCAGGTCTAGACCACACTCTATAACTTACAAGGAACCAACAAGTTGAGTAATTCCCACAAGAGCAGGCATTTAGTGTGACAGGGGCGAGGAAAAACTCCTCCCAGGGTCCCAGACCCAGGGTCCCACACCCAGGGTCCCAGACCCAGGGTCCCAGACCCAGGGTCCCAGACCCAGGGTCCCAGACCCAGGGTTCCAGACCCAGGGTCTTGGTGGGCGGAGTCTGACGGGGCCGGTTGGGGGTGTGATGCACAGCGGCAATAATAGTCAATATAAAGATAATGGAACAGGGACTTTGTTTGGAGAGTGATTGTTGGGGCAATTGGGAAGCTTGATTTTAAAGGTGACAATTTTCTTTTTTTTTTGTGTTTGTGTCTTTAAAGCAGCCCTCTTCATCTTGTAAAACAGCGTAACTTAACTCTGTGTTGTCTTCACTTCTGGACCCACTCATGTCCCTCGGGTCAAATTGCCCCGGGACTTATTTGGGGTTTTAAAAGCAATTCTGAAATAAAATTTAACTTCATTCTCTATTAACACATATTGTCTTTATCTCAATTTCAAACAATTGAAATAACATATGTTAGGGAATGCAATCAGTCTCTACTAACACACAATTAAAAATGGAAGAGTAATCCGTTGTCATAAGGTTATAATTCATGTTAAAAATATGAAACTATGGACTATAGGAAAAAACATAAGTGGTCATATCTAGAATAATGTGAGTTGAGTCAGGAATACATGTTTATCACAGTAAATAAGGTAAGGCCGTTGGTTTTCAGGTAGAAAAAATGTATACTGTATCATCTTTCTTCTTTTCTTCATTTAAATAGGTCAATTTGACCCGAATACCATACAAGTGTTAACTTAAACTTTGATTTACACACATGACTGATGAAACAACTCACTAAATTAGATATGGGAATTTGATTAATGAACCCAATGGGAAACAACTTTCACTCTCTCGATCAGAAGCTTCCTTATCAGCGTTCACCCTAGTGTTTTGTCCACGCTCTCCCGCTTTCTTCCTTTTCGCTTTCATCTATTTTTCTGTTTACATCCCAATAGTTTGACCCGGTTTACACAAAATTGGACTGTGATGGTGAGGCAGGAATGAGGACCCGAAAGCAGAGCAGGGGACGGCAGGCAGGAGCAGGTAAACACAGGTTTATTGAACAAACAAAGGTCAAAGGGAGAGAACACAGGCCGAGTCCCAGAATAACGACATGCACAAGGTCCAAAAAACAAAAAGATCCAAAAACAGGTCTGAGGGGGAGGCAAGGTAAAACAGGGTGACTAGTGCAGGGAAAAACTCACTGGGGAGAATCTGGAACAGCTCACAGGAAGCACGCAGACTGGACGACTAGACAACACAGAAGGATCTGACAAGAAACAAGGGAAGCACATTATATACACGAGGTAATGAGGTACCGAGAGGTGACAAGAGGGCAGGGAATCAGGTGGAAGACATCAGGTACTCACAAGAGCGGGAAGACACAGGAAGAAAACCTAGAGGCAAGACGAGACAAAAAAACAGACTAACAGGAAACAGGACATACAGTCAGTGAGGGGAACACAAGACAAGACCAATAACACAAGACCGGGGAAGAACAAGACACATACACCGGATCAGGAAATAAACACAAACAATAACAGAAAACAGGATACAAAGCCCCGATAAAAACTGGAACCATAACATGGACAGCGTTAAATATAAGTGTAGATGAGCACCAAGACGCATTGTGATCTGATCACCCACAGGTTTGGGGTTTTTGCTTAGTGCTTGAAATAGTTCTGTCAAGGAGAGGGCCCTGATGAGAGAGAGAGAGAGAGAGAGAGAGAGAGAGAGAGAGCGATGCTGTGCTGTCACAGACAATGAGTGATGTATGGTCATAACAGGTTATGGATCTAAAAGTTATCATCCCTTAAATCAAATATAAGTCCGTAAATTGTGTGCAGGGTTAAGATTGCCGGCTACCGATCTCTAGTGAACTTGGAAGTTTCTCCGCACCACAGGTCGGATGATTTTTCACAACAGGCTGCAGGATTGGGTTAAAACGGACCAAACAGCTCAGGGGTGAAAGCAACCCAATAATCTATGAATTCAGTCTTCACTAGAGTCTCAGAGTGGGGTGTTAAGAGTGAGCTAACCGACCATTCTCTAACCCACTAGCGCCAAATGTGTTGCTGCAGTTGAGAGACCACCTAGGACCGAACCAGCTGCAGCCAATTAAGACCTCAGACACGCATCGATCGCTGAAAGGTTAAAAATAAATGCTCTGTTCGTGCGTCAGAATCCATCAGCGCTGGCCAGTTGTGAAATCAGCTGACAATATAACGGGAACAGGGTCATTATTTATATTTATATTCTTATACCAAGGCCGATTAAAGCAGCTGGACTCGTGTTACAATAGCTATGGATTCCTGAAGATGCCCGGCTTTAATCAGCAGTCTGGAGGCTTTGATAGAAGATCTCTCACCTAAAGGGTTATTACACTGTTTCACAAACCCCATCAGGGTTTCCCACTGAGTATTTATAACAGATCGTGGTGGAATGTACAGTATGTACTCAGTACTGTACTTAAGTACAAATTTGAGGTTTCCACTTTAAACTTTTACTCCACTACATCTCAAAGAAAATATTGTTACCAGACCACCTAACCTGAGACCAAGTCATCCCCAAGACCAGAGTGGATCAAGACCGAGACCAGTGCGAGTCCCACACTGCATGGTCACTCCTTACATTGATCTGAAAGATCCGCATTCCCATAAAAAAATTAAAAAATACATGGTGAAAACATGATTCTTCTTCATTTACCTCTTTTATTGCCATAAGTGTATCATGAGAAATGCCATAATAAATGAATCAGGCTGAAATAAAAAAGACAAGACCGAAAGAAAATGCAAGTGATCCCGAGATCTAGACCTTCAAAAACTGGTCTTGAGTTCTGTGTCAAGACCAAGACCGATCTCGAGTACTTCACTACGTCTCTCGGACAGCTTTAGTGTCTTAAAAAAAATACAGATATCTGCCAACAAACACATGCAAAGAGTGTTATACAGTACATCTGAAAAGATTAGTCAATTGACAATGGATTAATAGGTATCTAATAATTAATAATTTCTCATGCATACTATTTGAAATGATATGGTGTTTTACCCTGTCGTGGTTCAAATCTGCAAAAATAACCAGCTCGCTCAACATTATCTCTACTTAATGTTGTGTTGATTGTGTCAGTATAAAAATTGATTTGATTGTGGCTCTTAGATTTCATTCAAAAGCTGCTGCAATGCAGTGTCGGAACAAATATGATACGATTTTGTTGCAATCCTAAATTGTATTTATTTCCCATTTGTAAATAATAAATAACAACCTTTGTGAATGTTCTATTAACTCCAACAACCAGCAAAGTCAAGACAGAATAAAAGACAAAAGCACTGTAGGTTTATTGACTGAAGCTGGTCACAGACTCGCTTCAACGCTTCTGCGCCCACTTCAGGCGTATTTGTTTGGTATGTGCTGTACAAACAGGCCGCACTGAGGTAAAAGCACAGAGTGCCTCTCACGGGGACTGAAAATGGCAAATTGTGCTTCTGTGTCATGCATATTCATTCATAGGATGGAGAAGGGGAAAGTGGGAGTTTCCCATGAAGAGATTGGATTGGAAGCGTAAAGGGCGCCTAATTATGTATTCTGTGTTATGTACAAAAACCTCCCGTGAAAAAAAAATCTCCGCCTCATAAAGGCAGATATAAACCAGGCGTAAGTGGGTTTCCTCGCATATGCCTCCTGGTGAAATGGCAGCAGCAATCAGAGCGAGTCAAGGAGACGAGCTGAAAAGATTTTTACCACAGCATCACACTTTTTCAGTGGTGTGAACACAAAATCATTACGCGTTATAGATTAAGTGGCCATGCAACATTAGAGTTACTGGAAGAAACCAAAGGTGACATTGAATCTCCGACTCAGCGTTGTTAAACTCTTCGCTACATTACATATACTGGCATCAGGATCATGCATTCAACAGTCATAGCAGCAGCAGCAGCAGTGGGAATATCCCAGTCTGCACTCAGCTGTATCACAGCACAAGTACGTAATGCTTTCATTCTATGGTGCTTTTAATTTACAGTATATTGGGCGGATAAAGGCGTTGATCACCCGATGAACTGGAGGTTTGGTAAATACGACGTAAGCTAATAAATCACAGCCACGGCGCTTATAGCGCTACGTTTGCAAATTTACGTACTGTACATCTGTCTCTGAGTGTACGGCTGCTAACAGACGTCATTTAATATAGATGTTAATGTAACTGAAAGACTGATTCATGTTAAAACAGCAGCTCTGAACTCTGTGCCTCAAACTGACGTCAGTCAATCACATAAAATGGAACACTTTTCAGCATTTCTGTATAACGCTAACAGACGTTTCCTTACGACAGAGGCCCATTTTGAATCAATCGGCGGATCCCCACATCCTCCTCTTCTCTGCAAATGCAGATTCATTAAAACAATGTTAACTCTCAGAGAGTAATTGGCCCTGGGGCCACCTACAGCGGCTGGGTGAAAGTGCTTAGTAATGAGAAAAACCTACAGCGAGTCTGTCAAAGAGACAATTAAGCTGATGTCGCAGGATTCCCCGCCGGTGCCGACTGTATTACTGGAGATAAGATGCCGAGAGAGAGTGTGTGTGTGTGTGTGTGTTATTGTTGTATTACGTTATAGACAGAGATACAGAAGTATTTAGATCCTTTTTTAAAGTGCCCATATTATGGAAAAAAAAATCTGGGTTTTGGTGTTATTTTGTGTCTCTGGTGCTTCCACATGCATACACACTTGGTAAAATAACTATCCATGCTGTTTTGAGTGATGATCCGGTTTCTGAATGTCCTCTGCCTTCAGTCTCCGGGTGAGCTGTTCGATATCTGCACGGCTTTCTACGTCACAAGCCGAGACGATGTGGCTAACCATAGCATGCTAGCACTGGCATGCTAGCTCGTTGTCAATTGCAAAACACTGCTACAACTCACATTAGTTCACCATGATCTCCAAAAGAACTACTTCGTGTCCCTGTTCTGCAGGGATTTCACAAGTGTCCCTCGTCTAGAAGAAGTCTCCCAGCTAATCCTGCATTCATTTCCCGGGATTGTTCAGGAACTGAAAATTCCACCAGATGTCCGTCACCTTCTTCTTTCTTTGTGTTGACGTTCTAACCTCCGGTGGATTTCTGAGGACTATGGTTATCTGGTCCTCAGATCTCTGCAGGGTGAATCCAGACAGCTAGCTAGACTATCTGTCCAATCTGAGGACTATGGTTACCTGGTCCTCAGATCTCTGCAGGGTAAATCCAGACAGCTAGCTAGACTATCTGTCCAATCTGAGGACTATGGTTACCTGGTCCTCAGATCTCTGCAGGGTGAATCCAGACAGCTATCTAGACTATCTGTCCAATCGGAGTTTTCTGTTAGCGCCTCCCAGGACTATTGTGATTGGTTTAAAGAAATGCCAATAAACCAGAGCACGTTTTTCTCCAATCAATGCTGTGTGGACGAGCCAGACCCTCCTCCGCTGTGCTGTGGATGAAGGTCTGGCTAACCCTGGATTTCCACCAACTGTGGAATGGCTGCGTTTCGGCTCCGTGCTCCACCGTTAACACCCACCAGGTCCGGATTTGTTGCTGAACGAATGCGGCCATGACTGACAGCTGAAGTCTCGAGGACCCACGAGATCTCGCAAATTCATGTAGAATAAAACCACAAAACCATCCAGACCATCCAGAGGAGTGGAGGGGAAACAGCTCTGTGCTGTGTAGTGCAGGGAGATATGATCCGCCGTGAGCATGGTCTATTTTATTTTGAAAATGAACTGGATGTTTTATTTTGTTTTTCTACTAAAACTACTGACTGCCGGAGCTGGGACGGAGTCGTAAGGTGGTCTAGACTACAACGCTGCAACACAGTATTTTAAAGTGTAGTAGAAGTAGAACTTCAACGAAAATGACACATCAGACATGTAGTCCTTTATTAACTCCTACATTAGACCAGTGAGCTGGGATCAGGGGAGATGTCCACAATCTGTCTGCTTTTCGGTGCCGTGACCCATTTATTTCCCTTAACGGCCTGCTCACCGTCGCACAATCATTAGTCCATTTCCTTTCAGCTTAAGTTCCATTGATTTTCCTTGTCAAACAATTCAATTCAAACTGACACGACTGACAGTGAAAAGAAATGCTTCCCCCGTTCCTCCACACACCTGTATACCTGTACCTGATCCCCTTTATGCCCTCACAGGCAACGCTCCACCCAGTGCTCAAACATAAAGCTGCAGATTACATACATAAACATAAACAAATTGTTGTAATGGCTCCAACAAGACACTTAAACATGGAGCCATGCACTAAAACATTTATCACGAATGTTCACAGGGTTGTAATTGTAGTCTTGGTTGACTTTCCCCCTTTAGAGCAGTGATGTAAATGAGCAGTCTGTCTTTTTATTCTGATTCGGATTTTTGGTCACATCAGTGGGCTGCATTTCATTTTTATTTTCTGATTATTTTGGCAGTGTCCACCCTGGCGCTGACTACTTCCTGGCAGTCACTTCATAAATACAACCAGTGTCTTCTGCCAACGTGCTGGGCTGATTTCTTCCTCTTCTGAGCCGTCTGTCACATTTCTGTTTCCCACGGTCCTTCTCTCTGTGCTGAGCCCAGTGTTGCAGACAGCAAGTGCTGATGATTAGTATTCATTATTGTTACTGGGTGGATTTATGCTCTCTAGGAGCGACTTTCTCTTTGTAGGGAACTTAGGGGCCCCCACTGTTTTAGAACTAGTGTATGAAACTACTGTTGAGCGTGTTAACTTTTCCCCTTCCTGCCTGGTTTTGCAAGACAGATTGATTCTGGCGGGACCACATATCGCACGAAAATCAATCTTGCAATGTTTCAAGAAATGCTTTCAACGTCCGGTGAGGAACTACGGGCGTGGTGTAGGTGTGTGTCACGACCGTCGATGTATTAAAAGATCCGGATGCAACGCTGATGGTGGAGCATCGTTCATTCCTACGAGAGTTGCTCAGAGGCGCCATAGTGCTATAGTGCTTAACCATCATTAAGCATCATTTAATTTTGCCCAGTTGTGGCCTGTTGAGGGGCAATAAATATTAAAAGTTCCAAAACATTTATGTTGTTAATAGTATCGATCCACCAGACATATTATCTACAGACATGGCATCTGATTGGAGGCTAGTCTCACTTTGTCCCACAGCAACATTAAAAGAGTTTAGATGTGTGTACAGTGTCTATTCATAATGTATTGTATTAAGTGTCCATTTCATTATAATATTCAGATTTATCATAAATAATTGAATATGCACATGTATTTTATGTTTTGTTAAAGAGGGGGGGGGGTCACATTTGAGCATTTAAAAATGTACTTGAAAGTAACGCATTAGTGATTTTTAGAATTTGTAACTGAGTATCTAATTTAGTTACTTCATGGAAGAAGTAACTGTAACTAATTACTTTTTAAACTTGCTTTTGGCGCTTTTTCCGATGTTTATGCTGTTTTTTTTTTAACATTTCTTTTTTTTTAATTCATAGCCAATAAACCTAATTTTTATGACATTGTACAAAAACAATTTCTTGTTTTTTTTTCAGCTCGTCTCTTTTTGTCATTTTTTCCACGGTTTTGGTCACTTTTTTAAAATGCCATACAATTCAATAAAACAACCAAAATTCAATTAAAGTAATCATTTATTTTACCTGAAGAACATTGTGTGGCATCCATGTCATTTTTAGGCAATACTGTTGAAAGAAAGCCAAGTTCCTGATATTAAAGATTTAAAAAACGGGGCAAATTTGACCCGAGGACAACACAAGGGTTAAGAGACGCCTAGTGGCAGAAAATTCCATATCTGTAAGTCCAGTACTTGAGTAAATGTACTTATAACTTTCCCCCACTGTTGATTTCTTACATTCTCAGAAGCACAATCTTACAGAAACACCTGAAACAATACAAAACATTTCGTCAGATAAACACAAGTATAAATACAAACTCTTACCTGAAAGCTGAAAGTGGGAAAGACCTAAGGCTTGAGGACAGCAACAACCTGGTCAAACACATAAAAAGAAAATAAGATTTGAAGAATTTCTTCTTCAGTATTTTTTTCCACGGGAGGACAGAGCTTTTTCTTTGATTTTGGCCGCGGGTGTGAGAGAAATGAGAACGGCATCTGGGGAAATAAAAGCAGGATGCCCACTGGGCTTTATCACTCAGACTCTACCTGTTCTCGTCCTTGTTCTTCTTCTCTGCCAAGAGATGCAGAAATATTCATTACATGCATGGCGAGTTCTCTCTGGCAGCTCCTATTGATCCGGACTCCTGTTCCACAGCACGTATCGATCACATCAACTGTCTTTTTTATTTTTTATAAGTTCTTTAATGAGGCGCACACTGGGAGTTTCCTGTCAGACTTTGTATGATGTTTAAGGTCAAAGCGCGGTGTGGATGGAGTTTGCGTTTATTTCTTGCTCTGCAGATTCATCATGGGAGTTGTAGTGTTTGCTAAGTTATTAAGCGGTGGAGGAAGTTCTCAGCAGGGGGCTTTTTAAGACAAGGTTCCTTTTACTATACACCCCCAACTACATAGTTTGTATAAAATGAAGTTTCATATTAAACTGGGTCTACAATACTGGGACTAAAGCGTCTATACATATCTTTTTAATGCATAAAACTAAGAAATAAAATAATAATTGTTGGCATGATTTTAAAAATCAGGTTTTAATGTTAAACACACATGCGGCAGAGTGAACCCTTAGGATGAACTGGATCTGTGGTGGCTACCTTACCTATAGGCCAGTAAGCCTATCATCAATGGGTTGTTTCTCCACAAATAGAATATTTTAAATATTTGATTTATTTGATTAGGACAATACATTTCTGTAAATGCGCCAGTGTTAGCCAATTGGCTATTTTTCAACTGTAGTTCTACCTAGCATGCATGCCTTTATGGTGGGAAGAAACCGGAGCACCCGGAGGAAACCCACGCAAACAACATACAAACTCCACGCAGAAAGGCAAATCTGGACCTGGATCTGGAACCCAGAACCTTCTTGCTGTGAGGCAGAACTGCTAACCACTTAGCCACCGTGCTGCCAAATAGGCTGATTTATATTATCTAATAATAGGTTAGCCTGGGAAAACCCTGACGAACGTCTGGTAAATTTGAAGATTGCTCTGCAAGTCAGCCTGGCCAAGAGCCCATTCAAGCCCAGTTCCCATTTTTCCCGTCATCGAGGCACCAATCACAACCGGCTTGAGGCGGGCTTTACATGATGACGATAGATTTGCTTACATTCAACATGACGGCCACCGAAGCGCAGCAACCCGTTGATGCCGATTGCTGGTACATCACCTGGATCGTTGCTCTGATTGGCTGAAGGACTATCCAACTGCTCCCAGAGGCATTTGAGCGGCGTCCATTGGTGCCCTTTGCAAAAATAATAATAGTGGAGATAGCGGAAGGGGAGGAGAACACGTACCTTGTGTCAAGAAGAGTCTCACATTTCTGGATCAACGGCATCTTCGCAGCACCAACACTTCCGACTGACGGGGAAATCAAGAAGACACTAAAACCCCTCATTCAAACCGTGTCCCCTTAAACAGACCCAAATCATGGCACCAACGTGTGAAACATTCCTTTATTATAAATAGATCATTTGTATAAAAAACGGGCATGCTTCAAGTCAACCATGGCATTTAGACACTTCACAACCAAAATCAGTTTAGCCGAAAAACAGCGACGGACTCGTCTCGTAATGCAGGTCGACGGACGGACGACAAGAAATTTTCACAACCACAAGTTTTTTTGTTTTGGTTTTTTTTTAAACGCACAATTATAATTACAACAAATATGATTGGTCCCCACAATTATTTCTAAAACACTTGTTTTTGTTTTTTTTTACTTTCAGGGTTACCGTCCTCCCTCCTGCTTCCACCGCGGCCTCTCCGATGGTTCTTCTGTCTGTGGCGCCGTTCAGGCCGGTTCCCCTGCGGTCTGTAAACATAACAACGCCACAGACGTGATGGTTCATTTTCTCACTCCTCCGGATCCTTCACATTGCTCAGAGCACCGCACGATGACTTGTGGCAGAAATCTGCTTCTTTTCTAAATGTCCCGGGACGTCCTGGTGTTGAAGCCGTCGTTTCTTCACATGGCGTGGTTGGTGTAGCTGACGTAGGTGGTTTTCGGCGGCGGCACTGAGGAGAGAAAAGCAAACAGCAGATTGGTAAAGTGACACTTGGCTTCAATCCCCCGGAGTTCAAGAGTTTAATTCCCCCAAAATAACATGATTGATTCCACCCAACGCTCTTTGGCAAGTACACATCTCTACTGTCATTAATTTTGGGGCGATTTATTCAATTTTATAGCATTTGAAGAAAAATGGAAGTGTTTTTGAAATAGTATTGAGTAAAAGTTGACATATTCCAGTCTGTGATTATCATCAACATCCATTCCTTTTAATTTTAGTCTCAATAATTCCTAATGCTACTGCTTTTCTAACTCAAACATTAAGTATAATTTCCTATAAATGAGGTTTATTGACCATGAATTCCAATAAATTCCTAAAATAACTGTAAAACTAAAGTTAATAAGTTAGCGTTATGTAGTGTTGAAAACGTCAAAAAAGTGACAAACATTCAAATAAAAAAGTGTCAAAAGTGTTGAAAAAGAGAGAAAACGTAAAAAAAAACTTAAGAAAAACTTAAAAAACGTCAAAAAGCGTCAACAAAAGTTTTGATTTTTCAATTTTGACGGGAAGACAACAACAAGACAGGGGTCACCAATTGTTTTGTGGATTTACCCTCTGGGGATCATGAACATTGAAACTAAATGTAAAAACAATGATTTGTGGGGACTTGGTCCCCTCACAGCGAACACTGTGCGGGGTAAACGAGGCTCAGGGAGCTCTTCTCTGTGATTGGTTGAGACGATGAACCTGGCATGGGAGCTGCTGCCCGATTAGGCACATCGGTTTAGTCAGCACATCTCCGATGAGTAAACAGACGCCTCGCACTTTTTCTGCTGATGGGCCGAGATGCAGCTTTGAAGTGAAACTCTGAGCTGTAAACACTTTTCATCAGATCTGGTCTCAGGTGACGTCCAAACAAACTTAAAGTCAACTTCATGTTAAATCCTCATTACCGCGGAGACGGCTGCACTTCACCTCCACATGGCCGACTTTACAGAGAAGTTAACTCACAGCACCTTAAGTTTGGATTATTGTTCTTCAAACTTCACAAATGAACAGAAGGAATGAGTTAGTGTTGGAAGTAGCGATAGACCGTACCATAGATCTGACTATATTATGAATTATGTTGAATGTTTCTAATTTATTAACCTTCACGTTGTCCTCGGGTCAAATCGACCCGTTTTCCTATATCAATGTTCTTTTTAATTCCCCAAAATAACATGATTGATTCCACACAACGCTCTTTGGCAAGTACACATCTCTACTTTCATTAATTTTGGGGCGTTTTTTTAAATTTTATATTTATTTGAAAAACAAATTGAAGTGTTTTTGAAATAGTATTGAGTAAAAGTTGACATATTCCAGTCTGTGATTATCATCAACATCCATTCCTTTAATTTTAGTCTAAATAATTCCTAATTTCTGCTTTTCTAACTCAAACATTAGGTATAATTTCCTATAAATGAGGTTTATTGACCATAAATTCCCAAAATTACAGTAAAACTAAAGATAATAAGATAGTGTTACGTAGTGTTGAAAACGTCAAAAAAAGTGACAAAAGTGTTGAAAAAGGGACAAAAACGTAAAAAAGAAAAAACATTGATAAAAAAAAAATTGTTGATTTTCAATTTTGACGGGAAGACAACACAAGGGTTAAAAAACAGCCGGGGTCGATCCCTAGGGGCAGCGTGGTGGCCCGATGGTCGGCACTGTGGCCTCAGGGCCAAAAGGTTCTGAGTTTTTATTATGTTTATCATGTTTAATTTTCTATACTGAACATTGACTTATCGCCACCAGTGCAAAATAATTAAACCATGATGCCTGCTTTCAACCAATCAGATTGTCTGTACTTTCACATCGGGGTGGCAGTGGCTCAGTCCGTAAGGAGTTGGGTCGGGACCCGGAGGGTCGCAGGTTCCAGTCCCTGTATGGTGGTGGACTGGTAGCTGGAGAGGTGCCAGTTCACCTCCTGGGCACCGAACCCCCAACTGCTCGGGGCGCCTTTCATCTGACATGTCTCCATTTAGTGCATGTATAGGACCTGTGTGTGTGTGTGTGTGTGTGTGTGTGTGTGTGTGTGTGTGTGTGTGTGTGTGTGTGTGTGTGTGTGTGTGTGTGTGTGTGTGTGTGTGTGTGTGTGTGTGTGTGTGTGTGTGTGTGTGTGTGTGACACAACAGAGTGTATAATTGTAATTTCCCCTTGTGGGACTAATAAAGGAAGTTAAAATTAAATAAAAAAATTAATTAAATTCCACAACACATTCAGTTTACGAATCCCCTGGGCCCAATTAGGTTGCAGGTTCAAGTCCCTGTACGGACCAAAGTATGGTGGTGGACTGCACGAGGTGCCGGTGCACCTCCTGAACCTCAAGGCACTGAACCCCCAACTGCTCGGGGCGCCCTTCGTCTGACATGTCTCCATTTAGTGCATGTATAGGACCTGAGTGTGTGTGTGTGTGTGTGTAATAACAACAGAGTGTATAATTGTAATTTCCCCTTGTGGGAATAATAAAGGAAGTTAAAATTAAATTCAACAACCCATTCCCCTGGGCCCACTCACCGCTGGCCTCCACGCCCTCGCACAGCTCCGTCTTCACCTCGCCGTTGGGACGCTCGGCCGCCAGCTGCGACAGCTTGCTGGTCATGGTTGCCACGGTGACGATGGCCTTGAAGCTGCGTTTGCGTTTGGGGACGTTCTGCTCGGGGTGGAAGATGATGATGTAGACCTTGGGCATGTAGAGCATGCCCAGAGAGACGGAGGCGCTGAGGCTGAGGGAGACGGTCAGCGTGGCCGTCTGGATGTACATCTGAGGGGACAACAGGGGGGACGCAGTCTTTAACAATCACAAACATAACTCTATAGCTCTTAAATGTTGTGAAGTCCTGTTCTAGTGGCATCTTAAAGGTATTGTAAGCATTTTCTACCTGATCCAAGAGGCTTTTACAGACTTTGTTTAGCTTAAGAAGGACGAGAATTTTTCTCTTCACATCTGGAGATACGTGGTTTTTATTGGACAGGAAGAGGAGGAAAAACTGTCATTATCAGATAAAAAGTGGAGTAAAAAGTACAATCTATTCCTCTGAGAAAGTATAAAGTAGCAGAAAATGTACCAAGCAACTCAAAATTGTACTTAACCCTTTTGTTGTCTTTCCTTCAACATGAAAAAAAAAACACTTTTTCACATTCATATCTCAATGTTTTGTTGATTTTCAAAGGAATTATTACGTTTTGTTTTTTTTTTCAACATTTTTATAGTTTTTTACCCTCCATTGTTCCATTTGTGGATGTTTTGTCACTTTTTCAACATTTTAGCCAGGTTTTCCAAAGTTTTGACGCTTACTTGCAGTGTTTTTTTTGGTAGTTTTTCTCACTATTTCCAATACTTTTTCCGCCTTTTTCCCCCCAATGTTTTGTCGCCTTGTCCGACATTTTCGACCTCCCATATTTCTGATATTAAAAAAACTTGGAAACGGGTCAAATTTGACCCCAGGACAACATGAGGGTTAAGTACAGTACTTGTGTAAATGTACTTAAATGTGCTACATTTAACCAGTGGAAACCTCTCTTCCCTCTCCCTACCTACAGATAAACCTGATCATCTGAACAACATGATGACGTTCTGAAGGATCGAAGTCAGCAGGAATAATTCCAAAAGTGTTCATTAAAACAAACAGATGGTCGACTGCTTGGCTCATTTACTGGAATCAATCTAGTGGTTAGCGGCTCTGGCTGATATACTTTGGCACGTAACCAGGCGTTGTTTAGAGTTTTTACTCTCCAGCTGACTAGTGGGAAAGTCAAAGTGGGGAATGTTTGGCTGTGGTTTTCACTTTGCAGTTTTTTTGTGGATCAATAAAAACATCAATTGCTTTCAATCAAAAGTTTTGGAATCAGGAAAGGGAGCCACTGAGACTTTAAACGTTAAAGGTCTGTAAGGGATTAGTTTCACTGACATCAAAGAAAAGTGGAAGCAAATGGAAATACGGAGTGATTAAAAACAGTTTCAGTTAGAGGAGAACAAGTGTTTTCAGCATATTGCAGTATAGCCCCAGTCACACATGCACTGCAACGCAAATGTGTGAATAACTTTAGTCTCGCATTGCCAGACCTTCCTCCACAGCGCTGCAGAGGAGGGTCTGGCTAGTCCACACAGCATTCTAGGATGGAAGAAAAATGTGCTCTGGTTAATTGGTATTTCTTTAAACCAATCACAATCCATCTTGGGCGGTGCTAAGCGCCGAGCTGAGCTATGGTGCCTCTGCTAAACAGCCTCGGGAAGGAACTTGTGTTGGTGGAACATGTGGACGTTTAAAAGTTGTTCTAGTCAGATTGGACAGATAGTCTAGCTAGCGGTCTGGATTTACCTTGCAGAGATCTGAGGACCAGGTAACCATAGTCCTCAGACTGGACAGATAGTCTAGCTAGCTGTCTGGATTTACCCCGCAGAGATCCGAGGACCAGGTAACCATAGTCCTCAGACTGGACAGATAGTCTAGCTAGCTGTCTGGATTTACCCCGCAGAGATCTGAGGACCAGGTAACCATAGTCCTCAGACTGGACAGATAGTCTAGCTAGCTGTCCCGTTAGTGTCAGACGGACAGTGGGGAATCCTCAGCGGGGCTCCGCTCAGCCACCAGAAACACAGAGGAAGTAAGAGGAAGGAAAACATGGTGACAGATGGCGAGTTTCCACTCCCCAAGAGCCCAAAACAACGGTGATTCCAGCAACGCATCACAGAATCATTATGAAAATGTATGACAAACAGCGAAGCATGAAGTCATTTGTGTGCCTGAGAGAAAAAAACAAGCCCTGAAGTGATTAATGTGGCCTCTCCGACACAAGCTGTTATCACGATACCAAGTGGCACAGAGTGTGAAGGACAGAGAAGGCTGATGAAGAGTAGGGGAGGAAAGAGAGGAAGTGGTGGAAGGCTGACTCATGGACAACCGCTCCGTAGAGCAGCGATCGAGTGGGCGCGTTGATGGCGTTTCTATCGTGCGGCTGGCGCAATAACCAGAAGAAACACTGACATCCAAAGGCAAAGAAGAAGATGCCAACGGAAAAAGAAATCCAGGAACTTCTGTCGGTAAGGGCCGACGCCTATATTGTCAGAATTCAAGGAAATTCAATTCAAATATAAATTAAAGGAATGGCATGAGACTCGGTTGTTTATGAGCAAATTACAAACCGACTACGTGACCGCGGTGTAATCTGCATCATGTCCAACGTCCTGCCCGCCCTACCCAGGCACCAACCCTCGCCTAAACCCAATGGAGGATCTCCAATAGGTATGAGAACTCATTTGAGATGCACAATCTAGGGTTGTGTGCTACATGTGTGAATGGGGAAACTCCAGATGATGTCCATACCTGATTTGTCAGAGTTCATATAAGGAAAGGTCTTCTACAATCATCAAACTTTAAAAGTTTAAGGTGGAATTGAGGTCAATGCAAGGCTGAAACCTGGGACTGTGCAGCTGTCCTTGTCTGAGTGACCCGGACGCACCTTCCTGCCCGATCAAAGCAGGAACGGTTTAATGCTCAGAGCTGTGGGAGTCTGATCTGAGAGCAACTGAGGCCTGAGGGAAACTGGAGCAGCAGATCTTTAAAGTGAACGTCGGCAGCACGACAGAAAGGTTAGGGTTATAAAACACAAGACTATTCAATTTAATCCCCTCGTTTTCTACCAGTTTGGAAGACATTAACGAACTCATAACTGCAGCCCAGGTTCTCCGTCTGCTGAACCCATTTGCAGCTGATCAAGTTTCATGATTCGACATCATGACTCAGCACAGACTCTCGGCTCTGTCCCCTGACCTATATTTACATTGTTAAATTCGGCCCTTTCTCTCAAAGTACAGACTGTTCCCTCAAGCGGAAAAAGAGATAATTTTCTATATTATGGGTTCAGTCACAGAACGTGCTGTACTTCAGTGAAACCTCCAACCCAGGCATATTATATTATAATGGCAAAGAATCTGGATGTTCCTGCTGGTAATGTCACTTGTCTGTTATTTGATGGACTGAAGCTAAAGTGTCCTAAACTGGAAAAAAAAAACTTTCATCAAGTTCAAATAAATTACATTTATAGAAAAAACAAAGCACTGCAGTAATCGTAAATCTCGCTAAGCAAATGTTTGTCAAGGATATTTACAGAAACCCTAGACTGGCCCTACCAGACTCTGGTCCATTAGCCTGGCCCTACCAGACTCTGGTCCATTAGCCATGGCCCTACCAGACTCTGGTCCATTAGCCTGGCCCTACCAGACTCTGGTCCATTAGCCTGGCCCTACCAGACTCTGGTCCATTAGCCTGGCCCTACCAGACTCTGGTCCATTAGCCTGGCCCTACCAGACTCTGGTCCATTAGCCTGGCCCTACCAGACTCTGGTCCATTAGCCTGGCCCTACCAGACTCTGGTCCATTAGCCTGGCCCTACCAGACTCTGGTCCATTAGCCTGGCCCTACCAGACTCTGGTCCATTAGCCTGGCCCTACCAGACTCTGGTCCATTAGCCTGGCCCTACCAGACTCTGGTCCATTAGCCTGGCCCTACCAGACTCTGGTCCATTAGCCTGGCCCTACCAGACTCTGGTCCATTACCCTGGCCCTACCAGACTCTGGTCCATTAGCGTGGCCCTACCAGACTCTGGTACACATCATTTGTACTCTGTTGAAGTTTAAGTTTGTACTTCAGATACAGTATTAGGGGACCACTAAGGTCCTGTATATAAAAGAGACTTCAGATACAGTATTAGGGACCACTAAGGTCTATATAAAAGAGACTTCAGATCCAGTATTAGGGACCACTAAGGTCTATATAAAAGAGACTTCAGATACAGTATTAGGGACCACTAAGGTCTATATAAAAGAGACTTCAGATCCAGTATTAGGGACCACTAAGGTCTATATAAAAGAGACTTCAGATACAGTATTAGGGACCACTAAGGTCTATATAAAAGAGACTTCAGATACAGTATTAGGGGACCACTAAGGTCTATATAAAAGCCTGTTCATTGTGATAACTAAGTTTGTAGAAGTTTCAGTTTTAGAAGAGTAGTAGAAGATTAGTATTCCCGTCCTTCTCTCTCTGCTGTAAACTGGTAATATTTTCTTGGCCAGGGTGACCTCTCCCCTCACACACACAATAAAAACAACAGCACTTAAACGACAGCTATGGATGCCAGGCAATAACACTGCGGCTGGTTATTGACTTTCTCTTTCTATGAGTCTCAGGCTCACGAGGGGGATAAGCAGTGGAGCAAAGCTAATCCCTGCTCTCACACACAGATCTTTTTTTAAGGAGAAGCTGAATTAATTGTTGAGGCATCAGCAGCAGGTTTTTGTATTGTTCGCAAACCAAAAATATCAGAAATCTCAGTGAGCCTTGTGACTCGGTGTCAGGATCGACTCTGTCATCCAGGGTTGGGACCTGAGGAGATGTACAGGCGTTGGATGACACAGAATCTGCAGGAACAGTAGTCAAGCCAGCACACCCAGGAGACCGCAGTTCGAGTCCCATTTGAATAAAAAAACCAAACAGCAACTTTTTCATTTCTTATTTTACAATATCAATCAATCAATCAACACCAGAGGCGCTAATTTCTGAAAACGCTCCCATTGGTCATTTTAGAAGGTAGAAATAAACGGCCTATAGTCATTTTAACCAGGAGAGACGTCATTTAAGAGTGAAATAAGTTTAATGAACATGGCGTATAACTGGTTATGTTTAGAGTTTAATTTTAACAGCGTCAATCTTTTTAGCGTGAGATTATCGTTCTTTTGGCCAAGAAAACTTTGTACCAGCTGATGCCATGTTTCCCCCCCCATCAAAGTATTTTTTTGCACCCTTTTATTGATGGACAGTGTTACATTGTGTGAGAGATTTGCTCCTAGTGAGATTGTTACATGTGAAATTGAACAGTACAGTAGGCTATATGCCAATGTTGGTTTCAACAAAAAAACATTAGCACAAAGCAAGCCAATCCACGTTTCCGTGTTGATAAGAGCATTAAAATGAAAAAAAAATAATGGGTAAAATAATGTCACAAAAAGAAATCAATCATTTAGTATAGATAAAAATGTGCAATGAAAATAGATTTTTTTATTGATCCCAAAAAATGGGAAATTCCAGAATTGAGATCAATTAATTGAGTTAACAATGACATTAATGTGATTAAACGCGATTAAATATTTTCATCGTTTGACAGCACTAGAGTCTAATAATAAGTATGATTAGACTCCATCACACTGTTAATTTATAAGGGGTATAGAGGCCATTTGGAGTCCAGATCTTGTTAGGCCTAGCTTAGCACAGAGACTGGAAGCAGGGGGAAACTGCTAGCCTCGCTCCATCAAAAGAGAAACAAATATGTGGTCTTTACATGTCATCTTGTGTGGTTTGTAAAGTAAGGAGATATAATCATACATATCTTTGTGTGATTCTTTGTCTCCTAGATACTGTAAATCCTGGTCCAAGGGTTTGTAGACGCTGATAATAACAGTCATAATAGCACCGTAAGCATAACAATATTATAAAGTAGCTCATCAGTTGAGGTCAGGGGAGCTGGATTCCCGAGAGGAGCTGCTGTGGGTGGAAGCTGCATGCTAATCTTCTCTGGCATCCTCCGGCTGAATATCAAAGCCTTGTTCATTATGGATGGAGGCAGCGTGGCTCTCTCCCAGCGGCCCTGACCCTCCTGCTCCGTCTACCTGCCTGTTTAGTGAACGCCTCCCCGGGCAGCTGGGGCTGCATTCAGGAACCTAGCCCCTCTGATGTGCTTATTAGTGATTCTCTGGCTTCCCTCTGTGTTGGCCTCAGCTGTGGCCGGCACACAGCTGACTGCTCTTACTGTAAATGTCAGCGAGTGAGCATCCTCATAGATAATTAGGCCATTTTACATGGAAGGGTGTGCCTTAACGTCATGATTGACACTACAGTGATGCCCTGAAGACCAAGGCGCTTGCGTCGAGACTGTGCGTATGCATTTGTGCTGATGTTCAATCTTGTAACCAGTTTATGCAACTGAGCAATTAGCAGGAACATGTGGTACTTAGTAAGGCCAATTTATAGCCTGAATGCCAGCCCAACTTAGCCCTGCCCACAACATTTCAGATCGGGAAGTTTGATCTGGACTTGATCTGTTGTGGAGCAGCTATGCTTGAAAAAGAGCTGTTCAGACCAATCAAATTGTCAGTAACATAATCAACCATGTCACCAAAGAGTGCTTGGGTTTAACACATTCTCTCGTGGTCCTGTAGCTGTAATAATGGATATAGCTAATGGTTGTAATTCACCATGTGTTGTATTAGGTTAATACATCCATGGTATTATCTTATGATCCATCCGAGGGATGTATGTATGCTGTAAAGCCATTAACGTGGATGTAACGTCATTAGCGTTTTCATTAGCGGTAGCTAGCAGTTGAGTTCTTTTGACGTTCTATGCGTTGCTCAACACACGTCACATACTCCGCTGCTCTGATTGGTTGTAGGTCTATCCAGTTGAGTGCAGAGGCCTTTTTTGGTTGAAACACCCCATAATCACAGCCCAGTGGAGCAGTACCAGACTACTGAGTATGACGACGTAAGGCTAGCCAATTTATGACTCTGCGTTAAATCATCACCGTGGATACACAGGGATGTGGAGATTAATGATTGACCGATACTGGTTTTCCAAGGCCAATAACGATACGATTTTTACTAGCTAATGACACCAATATTTGGAAACGATATGCATTTACAATGAAAATGAACCTGACTTAAAATCAAAATTAGGATTTGGGAACATTACGGTTGGCAGTTAAAATGTTGGTAAAGTGCTGAGAGGAGATGTAGTTTAGATCAAAGTTGTGTAGTAACGAGTTACATTTACTTCGTTACATTTACTTGAGTACGTTTTTGAAAAAACTCATACTTCTAGGAGTAGTTTTAAATCACTATACTTTTTACTTTTACTTGAGTAGATTTGTGAAGAATATCATATATCATCATAATCATCATCATCATCATTGTTTCTCAGACATGTCGTGCCTGAGGATCAGTGACGGACTGGTAATCTGGATCGGTTCAGAGTCGGTTCAATCCCCAGACCAACAGAATCAAATCTGGGTGGGGAAAGTGAAAGAGCAGCGCTTGTTCCTCCCTCAGTACCACCACTGAGGTGCCCTTGAGCAAGGCCCTTAACCCCCAACCGCTCCAGTGGAGCTGCTCAGTGGCCAGACTGGGGTTGTACCGGGCAGCTTCCAGGTATGAATGTATAACTGTGTGAAGGGTGTTCCTGCAAAAGAGAGGCTGCCACTCAGTGAACCTTCCCTGCATAAATAAAGTTATATAAATATATATATATATATATACACAGTGTTTAAAAAATAAAAATTCAGTGAACATTGTTTTCTAATACATTCATCTTCAGCTTACACTGCCAAACAAAGAGGTATTTAAGTCATCTCTGGCCGAATGATTTCACAGAATAAATCAACCTAGAACCAGACTTTTTATTTAAATTTTAAATGCTTTGTTGACGTACAGGTTTTTATCGATTTCCCAGGTCTAATATTAATGAAACCTGTCACACTGTTTTCCCGTTTACAGCAGGCGGGACGGGTCAGTTTGAGCAGATTAATAAAGAGCCAAACAGCAGACACAACAGGGTTCACTGAATAATGTATAACAACGCCTGAGGTGCTTCTTGTGTTTCTCTCAACAATTAACAACGTGGACGCTCCAAAGCTTTAAAACAAACAGTCTGTCTGCATTGGGATTACAGAAAAATACAAAATAGATGTGTCTTTTCTCTGTACAGTAAAATGTTCTTCTTAGGACATTGTATTCCCGTCCTTTTGGCTGCAGTTTTTTTGGGAAAAAACTGAGATTTGATGCAGAGAAAAAGCGCCTTGTGTCTGCAGACTTCTGTACTGTGAAGCCTCGAGGGGGTGGAAGCCGCCGGCTGCTTGATGTCACACCTCAGTCTGTTCGGGGATGGTGATGTAATCTTCACCTGAGCGTGTCTGAAGGCTCAGTCTGAATCTGTGTCATCAGTCATTTCTCCGTGCAAAAATAACCCGAGGTAGAAACTGAAACCGCGGGGCGTCTGGATATCTCACCTGGTGGAGCGTGCGCCCCATGTACAAAAGCTCAGTCCTTGTCGCACATAATAGGCTTAAATGGACAAAAAATAACCTAAAAATAAAATAAAAACTGAAGCCGCTGTCAGCTAGTCCTTATGAGAACATGGTGTGGTCTAGACCTACTCTATCTGTAAAGTGTCCTGAGGTAGCTACTGTTATGGTTTGACACTATGAACGAAATTGAATTGAATTGCACATATCAATAGCACAGGTCAGGCTATAATTACTTAATTATAATTAGTGCTGGGTACAATGCTCATTAGGCACCGACCGAATTGCCTCCCTAGTATCCAGTATCAAAAAATGCCTCGTCATTTATTCCCAAAAGTGTAAATCTCATCAACGTCAGTGAGCCAATCAGCTTGCAGCATGCTTCTCCTAAGATCTAATAATGCTTGGGATTGGCTAACATTACAAGTCGTAGAGACACGGAGGAAAAACTCTACATTACATGGAGACGGCGGAAGTAGTAGGAGATGAAAAATAAATAAAAAGATTTGTGCTGTGATGTGTAATTTCTTTTTGTTAAAATGGAATGGGAAGCGTTATCAAAAGTCACAGTATTGGTATCGTACCAAATATTTCTTGAACGATACCCAGCTCTAATCAGAAGAATCATGTAAACTTTAGCTCTTCATAACGCTATAGTGCAGAGGTGCCCGAATTCTTTCATATAAAGGGCCTAAATGTATCTGGATGGAAGGCCATGATCCAGAAATATATGATGTTGAAGAATAGCGTAATTCTTGCCGTTCTCCGTAGACAAAATGTATGTATGTAATTTAAATGGGAAGTTTAATAGCACCATGCTTTACATTGCTGTTAAACTCAGATTACGTACTTTTTAACTGCACAAAATGTACATTTTGTAGTCATTGCTTATAAAATAAGAGGAAAATAAACAAGAGCATGTAAAATCCATGGCGAGCCAAAACAAAGAGAGCATACGGGCCCCAAACTGGGCAGCCTTGCTATAGTGTGTAGTTTCTGTCTCCCCCATGAGGAATTCGAAGTAATGACTCCACTGTTGTTGCATCCACATCACACAAGCCTTCTGTAATCAATTACACTAACTTCATTACACTCAAATTTTCAGTGAGGAAGCCGTATCACTCTTGTGATAATTTCTCCCCTTTTTCCATCAAACATTATCAACATTAAACCGAGTTAACTTGAATGTAACAACCTGCTAATATGTCAAGAGTGACACACAGTATGTAAGAGAGTAACATTTTGAGTTAAAGTTAAGTTTGCAGAGTGCTGTAGTCTGAGAGTAGCTCTGTACTGAGAGTAGCCACCATTTTATGCCAATAATGAATTCACATGTACACATATGTATTAAAAGGCGCTGTAGGACGTAGCCCAAAAAATTGAACATCGAAAACTTCTCGGTGCCCCCCCCCCCATTTATGCCAAACCCCAAACGGTCTTCTAAGCCCCTTTCCCCACAAAGGAGACTTTTTTGTTTTTGTTGATGCAGGAAGTGTATATTGTGTATATCCAAAAATCAAATCTCCTTAAATATTACAGCTTGAGCGATAAAAATTCACATGAATCTCCCAGGCATCATGGATCTGCTTACATACACATAATGACAATGGAGAGAGATTACAGGAAAGAGTTCCTGGGGATGTCTGAGGTTTCAGTCAGAGGCTGAGCCCAACACACACACTTACAGACACAGGCTGTGGGCTAAAGAGCGTACAGAAAATGTACAGTAGTTACATTGGATTAATTGGAGTCCAGCAATCGAATCCACAACTCTGTGTGAACACACCTTCAGACTGCATCACATCCTTGTGGACTTGAATGAATTGAGATTATTTTGTCTGTTTCCAGGGTCTGGAATAGACTGTCAAACAAGAAAAACAAGAAGTGGCCAGAATCATGGAGAGTTGGACGATGTCAACTGAGCAAACTCCAAACCGCTCTAAGATTTCATGGCCAGTCCATCAAATAGTTGTTGAGCTATTTCTCTAAATAACAAAAAATTTCAACCTTGAAGCTGTATAGGAAAATCAGGGGATTATTAGAGTTAGTAGACTTTATCCATTTTGCAACATGAATGTCTGCACACATTTTAATGGCAGTCTATTGAATATTTGTTGAGATATTTCAGTCGGGACCAATGGTGGACCGACAAACATCCCGCTTTGTTAAAGCTTTAATAAGGAACTTTTTTTATATTCATGACCGTCCGTTACATTCAAGCCATTGCCAAAATGAGTTGCTACGATGCTAATTAAGATTATCAGCTCCACAAAACTTTCTCTGTATTTCTCAGCATGGCTGTGTTGAGAAATTGATGTTTTTTTTAATCCTCCATGTCCTCCTTGGTTACTAGCAACTGTGAGGAGGAGAGGTGGGGGCGGTGCGTGATCACGGAAGGCTTGTATCATGGGGATGCGTCGACAGAATTGTCGTCATTACTTAGAATTCCTCATGGGGGAGACAGAGATAACACACTATAGCTTTAAATGTTAAGTACTGTTTTTATTGATGAGTTTTGTGTTCTCTAGTGTCTTTCTGTGCGTCAAGTTTATTGTATTAGAAGATAAAGGCCCATTTAGGGACATGCTTTGCAAACTAGCTTAGGCTATAAATGCTTTGGTGTGTGGAATAGGTTTATGCTACATACTTGTCCCTATACAAAGAAAGAAAGATTCTCTTATTTAAGCCTTACAAGATTCCTTAAAAGTTCAAGTCACAGAATGATTGAATGACAGGTTAAATCGCTCTGAGGAAAAATCTTTCTAACTTTGGACTATCATAATTTAATGCATGACCTGTCTAGAACTCTTCAGGTCAGTCTCAATCTGAGATTCAAACCACGGAGTCACTTTTACATCTTTTCCTCACACAATTTTACCAATCAGATGCCATGTCCAAATCAGGGTTATCATCATTCGTGCAGTGTGCACCTGGTTTAAATGTGAAACAAAAAAAAAATCCTTAGTTACTGAACAGTAGCAGCAGAAAAAGAAGAACAGCAACAGTGAATGGCTCCACCTGTCCCCGAGATCTCCCCACAGACACGATAATGAGCAAAATCCTCCATCTGGCAGCTCGCTTACAGCAAACTCAACCCAAAAGTGTTTGTGTGTCTGAATGTGCTAAATTTAATTCTGCTCTAATTAGTTTTGTGTCGACAGGCTCCAGAGCAGGCTGCGCTGTGCTTGTGCTGATCAGAACCTAATCAATAATTAGTCAGTCAGATGGTTTGAAACAGTCCTGTCTGCTGAAAATAAATATACTTGTTACATGTGTATAAGGCAGATTACAAGACATTGTAGTTTTGAGAATGCACAAGCAGTTTGGAGGCAATAACTGATGATTAGCAGCTAGCGGTTAGCCCCTGTGACTGATTGCAGCAACGAGGAAAGTATTGAGTCTAAGCTAATGCTAGCGGTAGCTCCTTATTGGATTTGGGGAAATACACATTTCAGCAACCTCAGCAAACCGTTACCAGAGATAACCTAATGTTAGTCACACATCACAAGACTAATGTTAACATCTAGCTGATTAAATCTGACAGAAACACTTTAACAGTTAGCAGCCTCCGGAACAAATGAAAATTTTATGCTGCTTTTGTCAACTACTACCTAAAATAAGACATGCGTGCCCATCTCACAAAATCTAAGAGTAATGGAGGCTTGATAAATAACTGTAAAGCCTCAAACTTATTTGGTATTTCTGCATATCAGGAAACATCACTCTTGCTGGGGTCATACCCATTTTTTAACTCCCATTTTTTGTCTTTATTTTGATCTCAATTTCACAGCTGTAAAGTTCTGTGACTGCATCTTGCATGGTTGGAGCGTTGTCACGGTGACAAAATCTGGACGCAAACAGACAAATAACCACATGACAAAGTATAACTGTCACGGATATGGCAATATTCTGAATTTAATACAGGTCATGTAAACAGCATATTCCGTTTGGATATATAATTTGACGCCTTTTTCCAAATTTAGCATTATTTGATTCAGACATGCAATATGGCCGTATTATTCTGGTTTTAGAAGCATTCTTTAGACATGTATACAGCGCATAGGGAATATGTTTTTTTTACCGCAGTGTGTGACAGTTTATGGCTCTTTGCCTGTTTATGGTCAGCTCTGTGCGTTGCTATCGTTGTTGGTTGGACACAAATAAGGGCTGCGGTAAAGATGCATGCCCAAAAGAAAAGAAGGAGAAACACAGCTACTTTTAAGCATTATGAAAGACTTGGCTATCAACAGATTTTTGGATATGCGCATACAACGCAACACACCTTCAACAACACCTTTTCAAGAATTATTGTTGAAGGAATGAAAAAGGAAGGCTGTGTTTGCACAGTCCAACAAGGGCGCCACCGGTGGAAAATCCTATTTAGCACGACTGCATGTAAACGAGATTATTATTATTAACAGTCGGAATATTGTCTTTTTTTTGGAATAAGGGCAAAAACCGGAATATTACGGGAATGTAAACGTAGTCAGTGTAACACAAAACATACAGTAGGTGTGTGAGTACGTGTAGATGCTGCTGACAGTGTGTGTTTCCATTTATGAACTCTGCCGGAGGGCTGAACATTACATAAAACATGACAATGCATTATTTATTAGAGAAGCACACTCACCCGCTCTGCCGATTGTGCCGTGCCAAAGAAGATGGGGATGAAGGCGAGCCAGATGATGCATGTTGTGTACATAGTAAATCCAATGGGTTTGGCCTCGTTGAAGGTCTCTGGCACGCCACGCGTCTTTATGGCGTAAACAGTGCATGTGACCATCAAGAGGATGCTGTATCCCAGCGAGCAGATGAGCGACAGGTCGGAGATGTCACACTTGAGGACGCCACGAGCGTTCCCGGGATCCTGCGTGCGCTGCTCACCGTAGTCCACAAAGGTGTGCGGCGGGTCGGCGGCGAACCACACGAGGACACCCAGCAGCTGGACTGAGATGAGCGAGAAGGTGATGGCCAGCTGGGATGCCGGCGAGATGAAGCGCGGTGCCGTCACCGCCTTCTTGCCCTGCTCGAAGATGCGGTGGATGCGATTGGTCTTGGTGAGCAGCGCCGCGTTGCTGAAGCACATGCCTAGGCCCAGGAAGATGCGCCGGAAGGAGCAGACGACCACGTCGGGAGCAGCAATCATGGGGAAGGTGATGATGTAGCACAGGAAGATGCCCGTCAGCAGCACGTAGCTCATCTCCCGGCCTGAGGCGCGAACAATGGGGGTGTCGTTGTAGCGCACAAAGGTGACGATGACAAAGGTGGTGGCGATGATGCCCAGGATGGAGATGAAGACGGGCAACAGCGCCCAGGGCGAGTGCCACTCCAGCTTGATGATGGGGATGGGCTGGCAGCCTGTGTGGTTCTGGTCGGGCCTCTTCTCATATGGGCAGAGCTCGCAGGTGAACTCGCTGGCCTGGAAGTGGTATCCCTCGCAGCGCTCGCAGTGCCAGCAGCACGGGACGCCTTTCACCACCTTCTTCCTCTCTCCGGTCCGGCAGGGCAGGCTGCACACTGAGGCCGGCAGGGAGGTGTCGCCGGTGGTCCACTGCAGGGCCTCCATCTGAGGGGAGGGAGGAGGAGGAGGGAGAGTGGGCAACATTCATCTTCAAACCGAGAAGCTGACAGCTCATTTAACCCGGGCTATCAGGATATGTGTGCTACAGGGATGTCATATAAGCGTATAAATTGTTAAATGACTTTAAAGACAAAGGAAACAAAAAAAAACTGAAATTGAGTCACGCAGAATTGTATTGAAATCACAATAATGACAGACTTTTGTTCTGTCATTAGTCTTGGCTATCAGGACAATAGCATGGAGGACAGGGACATTTCTCTGCTTCTAAACAAATGAAAAGGTCTCTACACTGTATTGATCTGGAGATATTAAATATGACATAAAACATGCAGTTTTGCGCTGTCAACGACGTCAGTGAGCTCAGAGGGTTAACCACCGCTTTAAATATGAGTTCAAAGTGCAGTACATCCAACTGTGGGTAACAATAGAATTAATAATGATGCTTCAGGCTCTGTTAACTGACTGTTAAAGCTAACCAAATCACGACTATAAACAAGGGATGCACCGGATCCAGATTTTTGGGGTTTGCCCGAATACCGAATTCACTGGTTAAGATCTGGTTAAGATCCAAAACCGAATCCTACTCCCATCCTCAGTCCATTAACACAGTAAACACATTAATGAAGTGACCACAGCAGTGTATGGCTTTGGCTAGTGGGTGATCTGAGGCCCACTGTTTGTTCGGTGTAGGGCTAGCAAAGCTGGTAATGGCTGTCTGGTTAGTTTTTAGCTGTGACTGTCCGTCCTTTGCCGTACCTGAAGTTGCTGCCTTTTGGCTGCTGTCTGTAGATTCCTTCATGCACAACTTGTATTCTTTCAAATGTTTCATACGCAAATGTTTTAACAGCGGCGATGTTGCGTATTGTTTTTGGTCCTTGCCACCATGAAACAAATCAGCATTGCAAATTGAACATATAGCTTGACTTGAATCGCCATCTTTTGACTGAAAGTACTGCCAAACATCACTTTTTTCTGCTCACAAGTTCCATTTTCACTTTCTCACAGTCTACTGCATAGAGCGGTCCACCATCGTAAACCACCTTCTCATTATCTTTTTGCTCCCAGGTCACCACGTAAAGACAATAATGGACTCCAACACAGAGACAATATTAAAATAAAGTTCAGCAAACAGTGTCTTTCATTTTAATGCTCTTAACTCAAGGTCTAGCTTTTGACCAAGGTTTCAAATAATAAGCTGACTTAAAGTTGTCTAACTGCTGTTTCCAAGTTCAAGAATGAACCTTTCAAAGCTAAACTTCTGTTCAGACACAGACAGGAAGTCCAACAAGTGTAAAGAAACATGGAAATGAAAAGTTTTTACGTGTGCAGCTCCATGGCAACTGAGATACTGTAACTCCATTCTTTATTCAGTCTTCAAGCTTCAAAACAAGTGATTAAATAGACTGGGTTGAGATTGTTTTGTAGAAGTGCTGTTTCCAAGGTTAAGAGTAAACTCGTCATGTTTTGTAACCAATACTAAAGTCTTTCTTTCTGCTGTAAAGAAGAATAAAGATTTCATCAGACATTCTCACATCCATCAAAACATGCCTCAAGTCCAATTTATAGCCACGTTGGCCCCAATTCCATCTTCCATAGAATTATCTTTAGTACCAACTCCATTATTGGGCTTAAACATGTTAAAATCATCATTATCACTTCAATGATGTCTTGGTACACTCTGGTCAACTTCACTGTTTGACAGATGCGGACACAATTAAAAAAAACAACAATTCAGATTATTGGTACTTACGTTCAGATGCAGCTGATTGGTCCAGTGTCCGATGACCTTATACTCTGCCGTCGACGTGTTGTTGATCTGATACTGGAAGATGTCGTAGCGTCCGGGAGCGTCGCCGTTCTCGTTAAAGGTGACCGGAGTCCCTGCGCTTCCTGCAGAAACACATGAACACAACAGACTGAAGATAAGACGTTGTTGCCAGAGATTTATTTAGGTGTCTTTGTTAGCTGGGACAGTAACTTTCCATTATTTTGTTATAACCATGTGATTAAGCTTGTGAGCGGTTATGTAGCTTCTTGATGCTAACAGCTTGTATCCCGCTCTTCCATGTGTCTGAACTGCTCTATCTTCGCAGGGCTGGATTCTCACAAGATATCACAAGATATCGCGGGAATTGCGGAATCTCATAATGCACGAAAAAAATCAGTCTGGTCAAGCTGCAAGTAACGCATTTGTGTCTGAACTACCAGCATACCGAACCAATCTACTGGCAGTTACGGGATTGGTTTAGGTGTGTGTGGACGGGTGCGGCTCTTCGTTCAGAACAACATGGCGGATGCGATGGACGGATGGTTCATCCCATCATCTCTGTGGATGCTCTTTTCCAAACAGTTTTCAATGACGGCTTCAGAGATGGTTCTGTGTTATCAAACCATCTGGCGTGTCAGGTTATTATCCAACATCACTCTATTGGCAAGTATGGCGAATGGACTTTTGGCTCTTTAATCTGAGTTGTGGCTATTTCTGTTTTCTGTTTCTTCCGTCATGCATGCGACACAATTAAGGCTTTAAAATCCAAATTGTTGGGAGTGTATGGAACATTGCAAAGAACAGATGTTTATTGAATCCTCCTACAACTTGTTTTGTTTTCAGAATCCGCTTTGTTTATGTCCAGCTGCTGATTTCACTGCATTGTGTTGTTATCGTACAGAAGTGCTGTTCTCGTCACCGAGAGGAAGAGGAGCAGATTGGAGCAGAACAAAAAAAAATAAAAATAAAACAGATTTATAATGAAGTGAGTGGGCGCCGGATTGAATCTATCCTTCCTTCTTCAACATGAATAAAAGCATCACAAATCACATCAGCGTGGCGATGAATCACCAAAACTGGCCTCAGGATGTAACCCCCCGCACACACACACACACACACACACACACACTCCCCCAACCACCATTACCACCTCTTCCTCTTCCTCTTCATCCACCCCACTTCTCTTCATTTCACTCCAGAGAATCTGTTGAGCCACATTATTTCCAAATATGGTAATCATGATAAATCTGTGGTGACACATTTTGCAGCTTTGTCATTAAACACTATAAGACAAACCACAAACAATCTGTTTTGTGAAATAAAAAACAAGTGGAATCTAGGAAAAGAGCTCAATAAGTTTCCTGAAGGGCGCTCACATTTTGTCAGCTAAACTCAACAGCCATAGCCCCTGAAAGGACCGCCATTTTGTGAGTTGCCCTGTACCCAGCTAACAGTGTCCTTTGTCAGCTAAGCTCAACTAGCAACAGAAGCTGATCGGACCACCATCTCGCGGTGCTCTGTAGCTTGCTACCCTTAACCAATTGTCGGCTAAACTCAACTACAAAAGGTCGCGACAGCTCACGGAGCTCTGTAGCAGGCGTCACGTGACCAGCCTGCGGTACGATATCATATGATCCTGTTCATGAGAATACGTTGACTTTACAGACAGCAACTTCTTACTAAGACCACGTTATGCTGACGATGTTAATGTCTAACCATTTAGATTTTTTAAACTACGACTAAAAAGAGCTAAATCTTCTTGTCAGGAGTAAGTGGCGACCAACTCAGAGCAAAAATATCTTAAATATTGGACTTACAGTAGATTTAACACGTCTCCAATGAGAAGATCCTGTTGTGGTTTGCTAACACTTTATAAGGTATGTCAGATGTTTTCAGCTTGTTCTGCTGCACCAAGTGGCCAAAATCAATCAAAGCATGTTTAAACCAGAGTTTTGGTAGGTTTTCCATGGGTCAGGTCCTACCCTGACTTGGGTCTCAGGTTGGGTCTAGGATATTAGCAACCAAGAGGACTCAAAGACTTTTCACAAGAAGGTTGTGGAAATTGGTTGGATACGTCATCTGAGAGCTAGGAATATTCATAACAGATATCGTTGAAATCAGTCCAGTAGTTGTTGAGATATCTTACTCCAAAGTGTTGGTCTGATGGACGCAGATTGCCAATGCTTACGCCAGGAACAGACTGCACGCGAAGCGCCGGGTAGATTAATGCCAGATCGGGCTTCTGGTGATTCACCAGCAGACGTTCATTTCTCTGCACCGGTCACAAAGCGATCCTTCTCCTCTCCACTAAAATGTCTCTCTCTTTCTCTCTCTCTCTCCTCATTTGTGTTTGGTAGTCATCTAATAGCAACCCCCACCAACTCCAGCCAGGCCACTCCATACTCTGTGTGTATGTGTGTGTGTGCGTGTGTGTGTGTGTGTGTGTGTGTGTGTATCTGTGTCTGTCTGTATCTGTGTGTGTCTGATTGCCTGTCTCGCTCTAGACACATTTGATAAGTTAAAACAACCAAAATTACCATAAACCTGGGGGCTTTATTTTGATCTGGCGTTGTCCTGAGATCTGAGATGTCTATTAAGTTTTTCAACCTCCAAGATGAATCTCTTGTCCTCCATGATGTTGTAAAGGAGATGTGTACGATAGGGGGGAGGGGGTCTTTATAGACCTGCCGTGTATTTTTAGCAGAATGGAGAGCTGCTTCACACATGCTTCTGGGGTCGCAAATACTTCAACCACTGAGACTATGCCGGGATTTGAACCCTAAATACTCAAGGTGACGAGTGAAGTTCTTACGAGCTGTGAACTTTATTTGCAGACTGTCTGATCTGATGCTGTCGCCAGTGCTGCCACAGCTGCAGTTTGTTATTGAATCAGAGCAGAAGGAGGCCTGATGCTCCATTAATCCACTTGTTTGAACTGAATGGATCCGACAGCAGCAGCACCTCGTCTTCACTGCGCAGACAGTGTGTGTCGCCCTGAAACACAGCGGAGCGAGGCCTCCGAGTTTTATTGAACCGGTCCTCCTCTATCGATCGTTTCCGTGAGACCTTGGCGGTCGGTCGGCGTGGGCGTTCAGAGCTGCAGCCTGGCAGCTGGTCCACTCTTCTCTGTGATAACCCGCACACACAATTTTAGATTTCACAACCAGCTACCTTACCGCTCTAGTCATTCCCTTTGAATGTCTCGATCTCACATGAACAGTGAAATATTTTCAATCAAGCTCACAAATCTGAGAAAAGTTGACATCTCTTTTCACCAGATTGTTGCCATGGGAGAATTCTAATGGTATTACAAAAAAAATCATGTTTCAGCATTTCAGAAAGAGTAATGAAAGAAACCCACTTAAAGAACAGATAGCCTTGCAAACAGAAGGTTACCTGGAGGAGGTGTTGTCATTTTAAAATCACGCTCAAAAAGTCACTAAAAGTCAGCGAAGGTCGCTGTGTGCTAAATTGAACATTCACAACCTCATGTATTGATTTTCATCATTCTGGGAGGGTTGCACACAACAGATTACGGACTACATGCTCTAAAATGTTATTTGTAACGTGTTCTGTTAGATTACTCAAATTAATGTTTTAAATACTTTGGATTACCTTTGGAAAACTTCAATACATTATTTTTGCTGAGCTCATTTGTCTGTGTATGACATATTTCCATGCAAAAAAGAAATTCCTTGTTGCAGTTTTCTTTCAAAAACCTGTTAATGGGAAATGTGTGCTTTAAAGGTCCCATGGCATTAAATTGTCACCTTATGAGGTTTTTTTTAACATTAATATGTGTTCCCCCAGCCTGCCTATGGTCCCTCAGTGGCGAGAAATGGAGATAGGTGTAAATCGAGCCCTGGTTATCCTGCTCGATTTACACCTATCACCGTTTGTTTTTTAAGAGACCAACTGTATTCAGAATACGACCAATTTTCATATTTTGTATTTTCAATACGTAATCCAGTTACTTAATATATTAGCACGCAACCCTGCATTAACTAAGAGTACATCCACATTCGAGCGGGATACATGAAAAGAAAAATCCATTTTGTTTCAACCTTTCCTCCACACTATAGTTTGGCTTTTTCATTGTTGTTGCACAAACTGTATATAGACTCAGTACTACATTCAGTATTTTAACTTGTTTTTTATTGTTTATTTTTGTGTTATTGTGTCACTACCATACCACTTTGACATCGCCTTGCACAAGCGGTATATTGACTCTTTATTTCTTCTTTCTGATTTTTTATTATTATTTGCTGTATTTTGTACATTTATATTTTGTGTATTTACTGTGTAACTCTCTGTTGTCTCGGGCAGGACGTGGTTGCAAATGAGAATTTGTTTTCAATCGGCTTACCTGGTTAAATAAAGGTTAAATAAATTTTAAAAAAGAATGAAGCGTCGCCAAACTGTTTCCGGAAAAAGATACTGTACATGTTAAAATCCCAAAGCCATGGCCAGGGGCTGTGTAACAGTAAATACAGTTACAGAAGAGAGGAATGTTTTGTCCTTTCTAACTTTCCCACTGATCCCATTTAAAAAGTCAGTACAGCTGATCACTCACTACAGCTTCTGTCCACTAACTTGCACTTCTGCTGATTTAGTCAGACAACACTGTGCTCAGGAAATAATGCTGTGATGTTATCACCGCTAAAGCTCAGCTCGGGGATGACAACTGGTAATATTTATGAACCACGATTAAATCACTAAATTTCTGTTGTCCGACTAAACAAATTGTAGTTGTTTGCATTGTTGTGGTTTGCCAACTGAAAAGAGGACAAAGAAAAAAAAAGTTTGAGGAGTTAGAAGTAATATTGTTCATGTCTTTCAGAGATCTTTACGGACATTCTTAGCTCTTTTATTCAAGCTACTGTCAACTCTTGGGCTCTAAGCGTGTGTGCGTTCAAAAGTTGTTTTAGTCTTGCAAGAGAAAACTCAAATTGGACAGATAGTCTAGCTAGCTGTCTGGATTTACCCTGCAGAGATCTGAGGACCAGGTAACCATAGTCCTCAGATTGGACAGATAGTCTAGCTAGCTGTCTGGATTTACCCTGCAGAGATCTGAGGACCAGGTAACCATAGTCCTCAGATTGGACAGATAGTCTAGCTAGCTGTCTGGATTTACCCTGCAGAGATCTGAGGACCAGGTAACCATAGTCCTCAGATTGGACAGATAGTCTAGCTAGCTGTCTGGATTTACCCTGCAGAGATCTGAGGACCAGGTCACCATAGTCCTCAGATTGGACAGATAGTCTAGCTAGCTGTCTGGATTTACCCTGCAGAGATCTGAGGACCAGGTAACCATAGTCCTCAGATTGGACAGATAGTCTAGCTAGCTGTCTGGATTTACCCTGCAGAGATCTGAGGACCAGGTAACCATAGTCCTCAGATTGGACAGATAGTCTAGCTAGCTGTCTGGATTTACCCTGCAGAGATCTGAGGACCAGGTAACCATAGTCCTCAGATTGGACAGATAGTCTAGCTAGCTGTCTGGATTTACCCTGCAGAGATCTGAGGACCAGGTCACCATAGTCCTCAGATTGGACAGATAGTCTAGCTAGCTGTCTGGATTTACCCTGCAGAGATCTGAGGACCAGGTAACCATAGTCCTCAGATTGGACAGATAGTCTAGCTAGCTGTCTGGATTTACCCTGCAGAGATCTGAGGACCAGGTAACCATAGTCCTCAGATTGGACAGATAGTCTAGCTAGCTGTCTGGATTTACCCTGCAGAGATCTGAGGACCAGGTAACCATAGTCCTCAGATTGGACAGATAGTCTAGCTAGCTGTCTGGATTTACCCTGCAGAGATCTGAGGACCAGGTAACCATAGTCCTCAGATTGGACAGATAGTCTAGCTAGCTGTCTGGATTTACCCTGCAGAGATCTGAGGACCAGGTCACCATAGTCCTCAGATTGGACAGATAGTCTAGCTAGCTGTCTGGATTTACCCTGCAGAGATCTGAGGACCAGGTAACCATAGTCCTCAGATTGGACAGATAGTCTAGCTAGCTGTCTGGATTTACCCTGCAGAGATCTGAGGACCAGGTAACCATAGTCCTCAGATTGGACAGATAGTCTAGCTAGCTGTCTGGATTTACCTTGCAAAGATCTGAGGACCAGGTAACCATAGTCCTCAGAAATCCACCTGTGTATACAACTACAACACAGAAAAAGCAAACATTTATGGAATCCCGGCCAAAATGAGTGACCTGGAATATAGACTAGTGGAGCGCCAATGTTAGACCGAGCCCGCTGTTCGACTCATTCTCTGTGGACGACTTGTTAGGAAATGGCCTTCCTATCCATTTTATTTCTACAGTATGATCCAGACACTGGAATTAACCTGTAATCTCCCAGCAATTTTGTGAAAAAAAGTGTTTAAAAGCAAAGCAGAGGGATTTCCTAAAATGCTGAACTGCTCCTTTAATCCCGAGGTTCAAAAAGATGTTCTCCCTCTTTGGCTGGTTCCTCTTCCTGCTTTGTTCAGCAGTTTATAAAAAGCTACGTATTTGAAGTGAAGACACAGCGGGAGATGAGCGCTCCTCACATATTCATTACCCCACTCACCTACAGTATCCCCCACCCCCTATCCCCTTCCCCCCATCCTCCTCCTCCCTCCCATCTCTATCAAGGCTCTGACTGTAAAGGGTTTCTCTTCCTGCAGCTCCACAGGGTCAGTCACGCTGCATCCCTCTTAAAAACGGCACCAACAGGCTTTTATCGCCTCTTAGAAAGCATCCGCCGTCCAGATGAATCAGGGAGGACTCTCCCTGACATCCCCCCCCCTCCTTTCCTCCCCCGCTCTGCTAATCGTGTTCAAACAGGACAGTACAATAGGACGGCTCTAGTAAAGTGAGCGCTAACATTAGCACAAGCGTCTCAATTAGCCTCTCAACGCTCCTCTAAAAATAAGCTAGCGATACGCCCCCCCCCCCGGCCACTACCACCACAGAGCCCTTGCTTTGCCCTGGATTCGCTGCATTTCATTTGCAGAATTATGGGTAACCCTGCGCTCAGAGAAGTGAAACATAAAAAAAACAGAGGAGCAGCTCGAGTTTGATTTATGTCAACGTTTGATGTATGTGAAGGTTTGACCGAGCATGCTGTTCACAGATTCATGGAGGAAAAGCCCCAAAAGCAGCGTGACATGAGTGAGTGTGTGTGTGTGTGTGTGTGTGTGTGTGTGTGTGTGTGTGTGTGTGTGTGTGTGTGTGTGTGTGTGCGCGCATGTTTAAAGGCCGTAATGAGCTCAATCAAGCACAAACCACACATGAGCCGCATGCTGTCACGATGCATGTGTGCTGCTGCAGCAACCTGGAGCTTCACCGAGGAGATGTTCTCTGAGGCTGCACATGAACTCGTTAACATCATCTACAGTTTCACTGATCCACTGTGCCACATGCTTGTTCTACATTAAAACAGAATTCATAAAACCGTGCCAACAATTATTATTATTATTATTTGAATAGCTTAGTATTCAATGGCAAAAAAATGGTATCTATAAAGGCATTAGGTTTCCCTACAAGTTGTTGTAGACCCAGTTTAATATGCAACTTCAGTTTATACAACATATCGTGGTCCCTGCTCCATTTCTCTTTCAGTTAAGGGGTCCTAATCCTAAAAAATGTTGAAGACCCATGCCCTAGGTACTGAGGTACGGAGCCCCGGAGGTGGCATGGGGGGGGGGAAATGAAATGAGGAAAATAAAATAAAAAAATAACATGTATTGGGGACAAACACTTGCTGAGATATTGACTTTGAATTGTGAGATCCTGACTTTGTTTTAATAGATATCGAGTTTCATTTGCGATATCTCGCAAATCAATAAAGGCTAGCCTAGCTAGCTAGCTAGTTATGTAATCATGTTGTGCTACTAGCTAGTATCTAGCTTGCTAGTAGCACGACATGATTACATCTCCTTGGTTGTCTAAATACATCTAACAATTCATTTGATACACAAACTAGCGCTATTGACATCAACAGTCAATGATAAATGCTCATCATAACACTCCACTTTGGTATGTATTATTTTAGTAATGCTTAATAAAATAAAAAAATGGACGTGATGTACTTAGACAACCAAGAAGATGTAATTATGTCGTGCTAGTAGCTAGCTAGATACTAGCTAGCGCGTTAGACACTAGCGTGCTACTAGCTAGCTAGGTTAGCCTTATTAGAACTCAATATCTCGCAAACAAAACTTGGTATCTCGCAAAACAAAGTGAAGATCTCGCAGTGTGTTTTTCCCCTCGATGATACCTCCCGGGCTCGGTACTGAGGAGTAGGCAAGCATCCTCTCAGAAAACATTGTGTTAATGTTTGATTCATAACTGAACTGATTAATAACAACTTGTTTCAGCACTGATGTAAAAACTTTACAGACAGCAGACATCTGTTTCATTTTACAAATGACTCCAACAATGTGCAACCTTCATTGGTACACAATAAGTCATCAAAGTAATAATGGAGACTGTTGTGTTCTTTTGAATTTAATTCTCTGTTAATTTTTGCATTTTGTGTTTCTGTTTTGTCATATTATTTTCTAACATTAGGCCTAAAGGCTAAAACAAGTAATTCCGTATTAAATGAGAATGTATACGTCACCGGTTTATGCCCTCCAGAGTGACAGATATTAGCTGCTGTTTTATGATGAATGTTGTTTTTATGTTACACACGGATGTGTGCAACATAGTTTCTTTTAGGCACCGCTGGGAGGGGCACTCGCTTTCATTTTCTTTGTGGTATAATGACAATAAAGGCGTATTATCTTATCATATCTGGTTTCTGAGCTGTGCCACTATTAAATAAAACCATATTCTGTGCTACACCTGCTCAAGCCCTTTCACCTCCTGGGTTTAACCCCCTCTTGCAATCCACAATGCAATCCCAACTGACTGTTTAACTATATTTGCAAAATCATGTACTTATGGAAATGTTTTATGCATTTTTACAGTGCCTGGGAGCAATTGATTTTCACCCATTTCTGCAAGCGTTACCAAGCAACAGTAATGCAACTTTGACAGAACTAATGCCGATACTTGATGTTCAAAGCGATGGATTAGACACAACTTAAAACTGGTGTGACATTTTTTAAGACAGCTGTGAGAAGTTCAAATTTTTATTTTTTTATTTCTTTTTAAATCAAAAACTATAGTCATCACAAAAATAGAAGCACAGGATCACACAAATTGTCCTGAATTCCTCCTTAATAAGATTCTTCCTCTGGGCTTTAATATAAAAGATGACTGACTAATCTTCCTGTCTCTGTCACATTTCCTGTTTTCCCCATACCCATTTGCTTTAATTCACTGAACGCGGCAACTTACTGTTTAATGTTTAAAAACCACGACGTGCAGCGCCTCAAGCCCTGCTTCGACTGTGCACAGATTTACTGTTCCAGCCCTGCGGGTGAAACCCACCGCTGATTCAATGTTTAATGTGTCTCCTTCTCCTGCAGAAATAACATCCAGCAGCTCCTCACATCCATCAGGCCCGACACAGAGAGATGAATCCCTCAGAGCTCAACACATCAGCCACAGAATCAGCTCAATCTCCTCCTCTCTCCTCTGTCTTATGTGTGCCCTCTGTGCAGAGCAGGAGATAGAAAAATTATTCAAATCGAATCCCCCGTCCACAGGTAAGGCTAGGAGGGAAGAAGAATATATATATATGGGAATATGAGAGAAGATCTTCTGTCTGAAATACTGTAATTTATGAGAGGATCACTGCGGATTGGAAGCTGTATAGGATTCTAACTAACACCAGAGGAAGTGTCAACAAAATCATACTGTCGAGCGACAAGGGGACATCCTCAAATGTCTTCTTTTGTGGCACCAACAGTCAAAACCCACAACAAATTACATTTACATCCGCCCATGTGTTATACTGTGTTATACTGTATTTGTAGCAGGACTGTAACTCACACGATGTAGTTCTTTTAAAAAATTATATTTGGATTATCGTTTTAGAAAGGCCTGAGCAGGGACTCAGGTTGCAAATTAGCCTATTGGCTAGAAACCCTTTTATGCAACACATCTACACATATTGCCTTGACTGTAACAATTATGTATGTAATAATGTGTGCTGCATTGTCTCTGACAAATAAATTGATTAAAAAAAAAATGAAAACAAAAACATTCTCACTGCCAGCGCGTCAACAAGCAACGCTTGGTCAGATGCCCTTTGGCGTTCGTTAGTGTCGCAAAAAGTCTCTTTTAGCATCTCGTCCTTTGGCGTTATTTATGGACGCGCTTGGTTGAGACTTTTTGGCGTTCTGAGGCGGGGCAAAATGTGTAACTCAAATGAGGAAATGACGAAATGATTGTGGGTTGGGTTGCAAAATGAACGTTTCAATGACACGCGGAACAAGAACATATTAAATTTATAATGGTAAAAAAAAAGGTACAAATGAGAAAAACTCATCACGGAGAGTCTCTCCGAACCATGAATATCCAATCTTATCCAATTGATTTGTTTATGTATTGTCCAGGTCTTGTTTGCACTGAATTTGTCTAGCCCAGCTGATGTTCTGTATAAATGTCTTTGTCCTTATGTAACTGTATTGTTGTTTTCAGTTGTCAAAATGTATTTTTCTATATCGATTTCTTGTATTAATGTCTGTCCTGACGTGCTGTAACCATGGTTTATGTTTCTGCAGAACAGGAACCTGCTAAACTGAGTCAGGCCCGTTTTTATATTGTAATGTAATGTTACTTTTTCTAACTTTCCTGTATAATAAATATATGAAATGAAAAATCCTGTCATTGATTTCATTGTTATAGTATGTACATACAACATTAAAAGTGCTACTCTATGGGGAAAACATAAAAGCACACAGATTAAACTAAGAACATACACACATTTGATATTGATATTGAGTAGGAACTCGTAACAGCCAATGAGATCGAGCTGATGGGGAAGTGCCACCAACCGGATGTTGCGTACTTGTGTACAACCGGAACACGGGGCGCCTGGTTAGCTCACCTGGTGGAGCTGGCGCCCATAGATAGAGGTTCACTACTTGACACAGTGGCCACGGGTTTGACTCAGACCTGCAGCCCTTTGCTGCATGTCATTCCCCACCTCTCTCCCCTTTCAGATCTAAACTGTCCTGACAAATAAAGGCCTAAAACGCCCAAAAAGTAATCTTAAAAAACAAAGAACAGCAACATGGCTGCCAACAGCCTGTTTCCTGAGCCAAGGGGACAGTAGAAAAGGAAGATGAGTATGAATGCTTGTTTAATGCCTTGTGCAAAACGTCCCACAACAGAACAGACGAGTAGAAGGGAAGAGTTACCTATGTTGTTAAAGGGAAACATAATACTTTTGTAAAGATTTGGGGCTCATTTATGCAGTTTCTGTGTGTGGGGGGGGGGGGGTCTACTGGTTTCCTTGTTTTTATTTTTCTTATCTAATTTCAATAAGGTCACTGATCATATTTTGGAAGGTGGGAGCACTTATGCACACAGAGTATCCATCTGTGCATGTACTTGTATGTCGCTCCTAATATTATTCTTTATTTCTATTTTTTTCTATTAAATGCCACGATGGGAGTCAGTGTGTTACCATACCAGTAAAACATACCACTAACATATCAACATTTTGAATATCGACAAATGCCTATTTGTACTTATTGATGTGCCTTGTTTTGTTTAGCTGTTTTGTATTGTTGAAATGTAATTTAAAAACTCAATAAAAACATTTGTCAAAAAAAAAATAAAGAAGGGAAGAGTTGTGCTTTTCCCTTAACTTCTTCTGGAACATGAACTCCACTCCCCCTGCGTTTTAGGACCCAACCATCCAGCACCCAGGACAAATAAAAAAACTGACTTGATTTGATAAGTCAAAAGTTGTAATAAAATGGTTACATCAGTCGTTACATCCATGGTCGCCTAACTTTTAGAAAACGAGCTGCAGCAGGCATAAGAAACACGCTCACCTTGAAAGAGAAAAGAAAAAGTTACATTCAACTTCCGCCTCCAGTAGGAGTAAAGAACACGTTTTTGACAGAAATTCTCCTTGCAGAGTCATGAAAAAGAGAGATAAATGCCATCATTCAGAAACCAGAGAGCGAAAATGAGCTTTAGCAAAACTTTTGTGAAAGCTGCGGGCGGCCTTGAGTCAACCAGAGAGAGAGGGTTCATCTCTGTTTGAACAAACACGACCACATCACAAATATTCATTTTTCTTCGCTTCCTCACACATTTTCAAATCATATTCAGAGATCCAAACACAATATATTGACCTTATGTCTTTCAGCAACAACAACAACAAGGGCTTCTCTGTTGTGTCCACACAGCTCTGGGATCAGCTGGCAGTGGAGGAATATAACCAAATAGTATTTACTCAAGTACATTTCTTGCTGATTTATACTTCTACTCCACTACAGATTTGGACTTTGTACTTCTTTCTCCGCTACATGTATCTGACAACATTAGCTACTCTTCGCAGTGTGTATTGAGAGGGAACCCTATTAACTGTTAACAGAGGTGGGTAGTAACGAGTTACATTTACTCCGTTACATTTACTTCAGTAAGTTTTTGAAAAAATTATACTTCTAGGAGTAGTTTTAAATCACTATACTTGTACTTGTACTTGAGTAGATTAGTGAAGAAGAAGCTGTACTCTTACTCCGCTACATCAGGCTACAATGAGCTCCTTACTTTTCTTTTTACCTCTTTGGTATTCTACGCGTCATCGTTTTTACCCCAGCGTACGTCTCATTTTAATGTTTTATTTTGAGAGAGAGAGAGAGAGAGAGAGAGAGAGAGAGAGAGAGAGAGAGAGAGAGAAAGAAAGAGAGAGAGAGAGAGTCTTCCGCTGAAGGCTCTACCACGTGACTGTGTTCCACCAATCAAACGGCGTTGTGCAGTCACGTGACCATACTCGATCTCAGCGGCGGGACAGGTTAGCTTTACAGTCGTAGCAAAACAAAGATGTCAGAATCAACCATCGCCAATGCAGACACAGACGAGGAGGACCCCCCCCCCCCCCGCCCTCATAGTGAAAGCATGGTTACCTTTTAATTAAAGTGCGAAACAGCAGCTACATTATGCGGCGTCTTCTGTATCGACCAAAACAAACGGACATCATTTTTCATCAAGCACTTTTTTACTCTTACTCAAGTAATTATTTGGATGACTACTTTTACTTTTACTTGAGTCATATTATTGAGAAGTAACAGTACTTTGACTTGAGTACAATTTTTTGCTACTCTACCCACCTCTAACTGGTAACACCGCAGAACGGCATGCTGGGTACAGCTCACTCTCCATACGGTAGAAGTATGCTAGTATGATCAGGAAAATGTACTTAAAATACTCAATGCAAAAAGATCTAAATTAAAAAAAAAACTCAAAATGACTTTAAATCTATGCACAGAAAAAATGACGTGAATGATATTTAGAATAGTAAAAAAAAAAGTAGAAATAGTTTGATTTACGACAAAATATAATTTCTAAGCGCTTCGTATGTTTTTTTGTAAAGTTGACTCAACACTGACACTTTATGATAATTTACGTTAAATGTCTTTATTTTATTTTTTAAAGCATTTTATATTATTTTCTAAAGATGTTTATTACATTTTTTTAAGTTTTTTTATTTTAGTTTTTGAAATGTTTTTATTTTATTTGTTTTAAAGGATTTTATTTTATTTTTGAAAGGTTTTTATTTTATTTGTTTTAAAGGTTTTTATTTTATTTTTAAAGGTTTTTATTTTATTTTCTTTAAAGGATTTTATTTTATTTTTTGAACAGTTTTTATTTTATTTGTTTTAAAGGTTTGTATTTTCTTTTTAAAGGTTTTTATTTTATTTTCTTTAAAGGATTTTATTTTATTTTTTGAAAAGTTTTTATTTTAGTTGTTTTAAAGGTTTGTATTTTCTTTTTAAAGGTTTTTATTTTATTTTCTGTAAAGGATTTTATTTTATTTTTTGAAAAGTTTTTATTTTATTTTTTGAAAGGTTTTTATTTTATTTTTTAAAGGTTTTTATTTTATTTTTTTTGTTATTATTATAACTGTTAACTTTATACTGTCTTCCTCTTTTTCTCTCTACACTGTATTCTTCTTGCTAAAAATGGATGCTGGAAATTTCAATTTCCTTGCGGGTGTCATCCCAAAATTATTAATAAAGAGAAGTCTAAGTCCCTAAAACTGGGGCTGAACAATATGAGGGAAGTATCTAATTGCGATTATTTTGATAGGATTCAGGATATTGGAGGGAATGATCATTTTTGTATCATTTATCTCATTTTTATTGGAAAAACAATACAATCATTATACTGTGATTTATAAGACGAACTGTACCAAATAAAGATTTTTTTCTTCAGTCTGTAGGACAGGATTTGTTGGCCCGGACATCTCTGCGGCAACACAATACTTTACAAAGCTTTGGTGCGTAACTTTTATATATTAATGACCGTCCGTTACATTGAAGCCATTGCCAAATATATAGTCATAGATGTATAATCAAAACCATACACACACAGTCCTGGATGGATAATAAAGCCATACACACATAGTCCTGGATGTATAATAAAGCCATACACACATAGTCATAGATGTATAATAAAACCATACACACACAGTCCTGGATGTATAATAAAACCATACACACATAGTCATAGATGTATAATAAAGCCATACACACACATAGTCCTGGATGTATAATAAAACCATACACACGCAGTCCTGGATGTATAATAAAACCATACACACACAGTCCTGGATGTATAATAAAACCATACACACATAGTCCTGGATGTATAATAAAACCATACACACACAGTCCTGGATGGATAATAAAGCCATACACACATAGTCCTGGATGTATAATAAAACCATACACACACAGTCCTGGATGGATAATAAAGCCATACACACACAGTCCTGGATGTATAATAAAACCATACACACATAGTCCTGGATGTATAATAAAACCATACACACACAGTCCTGGATGTATAATAAAACCATACACACACAGTCCTGGATGTATAATAAAACCATACACACACAGTCCTGGATGTATAATAAAACCACACACACAGTCCTGGATGTATAATAAAACCATACACACATAGTCACTGGATGTATAATAAAACCATACACACACATAGTCCTGGATGTATAATAAAACCATACACACACAGTCCTGGATGTATAATAAAACCATACACACACAGTCCTGGATGTATAATAAAACCATACACACACAGTCCTGGATGTATAATAAAACCATACACACACAGTCCTGGATGTATAATAAAACCATACACACACAGTCCTGGATGTATAATAAAACCATACACACATAGTCCTGGATGTATAATAAAACCATACACACACAGTCCTGGATGTATAATAAAACCATACACACATAGTCCTGGATGTATAATAAAACCATACACACACAGTCCTGGATGTATAATAAAACCATACACACATAGTCCTGGATGTATAATAAAACCATACACACACAGTCCTGGATGTATAATAAAACCATACACACATAGTCCTGGATGTATAATAAAACCATACACACACAGTCCTGGATGTATAATAAAACCATACACACATAGTCCTGGATGTATAATAAAACCATACACACACAGTCCTGGATGTATAATAAAACCATACACACATAGTCCTGGATGTATAATAAAACCATACACACACAGTCCTGGATGTATAATAAAACCATACACACATAGTCCTGGATGTATAATAAAACCATACACACACAGTCCTGGATGTATAATAAAACCATACACACACAGTCCTGGATGTATAATAAAACCATACACACACAGTCCTGGATGTATAATAAAACCATACACACATAGTCCTGGATGTATAATAAAACCATACACACACAGTCCTGGATGGATAATAAAACCATACACACATAGTCCTGGATGTATAATAAAACCATACACACACAGTCCTGGATGGATAATAAAACCATACACACACAGTCCTGGATGTATAATAAAACCATACACACACAGTCCTGGATGTATAATAAAACCATACACACACAGTCCTGGATGGATAATAAAGCCATACACACATAGTCCTGGATGTATAATAAAACCATACACACATAGTCCTGGATGATAATAAAACCATACACACACAGTCCTGGATGGATAATAAAGCCATACACACATAGTCCTGGATGTATAATAAAACCATACACACACAGTCCTGGATGGATAATAAAGCCATACACACATAGTCCTGGATGTATAATAAAACCATACACACACAGTCCTGGATGTATAATAAAACCATACACACATAGTCCTGGATGTATAATAAAACCATACACACACAGTCCTGGATGTATAATAAAACCATACACACACAGTCCTGGATGGATAATAAAACCATACACACATAGTCCTGGATGTATAATAAAACCATACACACACAGTCCTGGATGTATAATAAAACCATACACACACAGTCCTGGATGGATAATAAAGCCATACACACATAGTCCTGGATGTATAATAAAACCATACACACACAGTCCTGGATGGATAATAAAGCCATACACACACAGTCCTGGATGTATAATAAAACCATACACACACAGTCCTGGATGTATAATAAAACCATACACACACAGTCCTGGATGTATAATAAAACCATACACACACAGTCCTGGATGTATAATAAAACCATACACACACAGTCCTGGATGTATAATAAAACCATACACACACAGTCCTGGATGTATAATAAAACCATACACACATAGTCCTGGATGTATAATAAAACCATACACACACAGTCCTGGATGTATAATAAAACCATACACACATAGTCCTGGATGTATAATAAAACCATACACACACAGTCCTGGATGGATAATAAAGCCATACACACATAGTCCTGGATGTATAATAAAACCATACACACACAGTCCTGGATGTATAATAAAACCATACACACATAGTCCTGGATGTATAATAAAACCATACACACACAGTCCTGGATGTATAATAAAACCATACACACATAGTCATAGATGTATAATAAAGCCATACACACACATAGTCCTGGATGTATAATAAAACCATACACACGCAGTCCTGGATGTATAATAAAACCATACACACACAGTCCTGGATGTATAATAAAACCATACACACACAGTCCTGGATGTATAATAAAACCATACACACACAGTCCTGGATGTATAATAAAACCATACACACATAGTCCTGGATGTATAATAAAACCATACACACATAGTCCTGGATAATAAACCATACACACACAGTCCTGGATGGATAATAAAGCCATACACACATAGTCCTGGATGTATAATAAAACCATACACACACAGTCCTGGATGGATAATAAAGCCATACACACATAGTCCTGGATGTATAATAAAACCATACACACACAGTCCTGGATGTATAATAAAACCATACACACACAGTCCTGGATGTATAATAAAACCATACACACACAGTCCTGGATGTATAATAAAACCATACACACACAGTCCTGGATGTATAATAAAACCATACACACATAGTCCTGGATGTATAATAAAACCATACACACATAGTCCTGGATGTATAATAAAACCAGCGGCTCGAAGAGCAGGCGCGCACTAGGAAATTAAATGATTTAACCATGCCACTCTTCTCGAACGAATTGATCAATATCTGATATTTAAAGAGCTGTTTTCATTTCAATGGATCCACTGATTTTCATGGGTCTTTTTCCATGTAAGTGTGTGGGAAAGGTCTGTTTGGGCCAGAGGGCATCACGTGACGGACACAGAAGTTGTAATTCCACTTCCTGGGGGCCTGACTACAGTACATTCAACAACAGATGAAGAAAGAGACCGGAGATGTTCCATCGGAGCAAACTCAGAACAAGAAATACTACGCGCATCTAGAATATGAGACAAGTGTGGTGAAGGGGGTCGAGCAGGTCAAAAGTTGTAAAGAAACTCCCACACACCATCTTAACTTGCAAAGATGAATGTAAGATGTTTTTCCTAAGAAGGTCTAGCACCAAAACGTTGCCAGCTATTTCCTTTATATTTATATCCTTTGCAAGTAAGACTGAATGAACTCTTTTGTTTCTGGGAAATAGCCTGGTCCCAAATAGATGGCTGGTAGCATATGACGCGTATACTCTTGCTATGCTACAGCACCGGCCACTGATAGAAATGATGCACAGCACCCATGTGAAACATAATAATTAACTGGAATTATCCTTTTAAAAATAACCCACAGCCAACACCAGAAACAAATATGTCTTCACATTCTCTTTGAAATGTGACAGTGGATCCGTAAAACTGATGTCTCAGCACAGTCGAGGAGTGTGAGATCTAATATTCCACGGCTGTGTGAGTGAAGTTTTGTGATTATTAAAGTTGTGTGAAAGCAGACGGATCATCAGACTGCAGCCGCTCCCATTAAGCTGAGTCAAAAGGAATTTGCAAAGTAAAATGGGAGGAAATAGAAACCCGGCGACCATATTTGGAGTTTAATAACAAGCAGGAGGATTCCCCGATGACGGCGTCAGCGTTCACACTTCCTGCTGACGAAGGCCTCTGCGGCACCCCGACCGCCATGAGGAGGAAGGAGATGCAGAGGAAGTTGGAATGAAGGTAGGAAATAAAAGAAGTGCAAATGAGGGAGTGGTAAGTCTTCCTGCTGGTTTTTCTTCCCGCATCATATCGTCTTCTCTCACATCAATGCTCTAACCCTTACTGAGAGCAGCTGAAGAAGCCGTCTTGGTCGCTCCACATTTATTTTGGTGGATCTTCCTTTTTGTTATCTCTGTAGATATTTTTCATTTGGGAAAATAACCTTTCTTGATTTCTATTTTGTGCACGTGCTGTGAATGTAATGTATGATGCGGCTAATAAAACGGCTATTGATCAGAGCAATTACAGACTGTAGACCATGTGTGAGACTGATGCTGTGTGTGGTCTGGTAGGTTGTACAGAACACAATGCATCAGTGGTTCTATTGACCCGTCAGGAGATCCCACCGAAACAAGGTAACACAATCTTGAATTTGTCCTTCGTACTGGCTTGAATCGAATGGGAGAAGGAGTGAATATTGGCAGAGGTTGATGATGGAGTTAAAGTTAATTAGCAGGTTTTAAACTGGCCTGAGCGGACAGGTTTCCAATCAGGAAGAGACGCAGCTGTGATGCATTTTTCACAAATCGCATAGTACTATCTTAAACACAAATAGTTGAATTCTTATACATCTACAGTGTTTACGTTTGAGGTGTATAAAGTCTGTTGTGCTTATGTTATACTTGAAAAAGAGCTCTAGCCAAACAGTTGCATTATAAGAAATGTTAAAGGGTAATTTCTGTTTTTTTCATCCTGAACCCCATTTTCCTATATTTGTCTGAGTGTTTGTGACTGATGGGAACAACAATCTTTGAAATTGGTCCAGTATTGAGCAAGAAAGCTGTGATTGGACTCTTGGTACCGGGCTGCAATGTAATCATACAAGGCAAATGTGCATCGTCAATTTCCGTCCACTAAAAGTGCTGTTTTTTCTAATGACAGGCTCGGGTTGTTAATACAAGTGTCTGACAACATTATGGAAAGGAACCCTACAGTAAAATCCTCTTTATTTAACCAGAAAGTGCTCAGAGTTTGCTATTGTTGAACTCACCATACTCCATTTAAATAAACATTACTTTTAGCGGGTATAGAGCCAATATATCTGCACATGAAAATCTGTAACTGATTTGTTTATTTCAACCAAACCAGAGTGGAGCTTGTTGGAAAAGTGGAAAGACGAACCACAGTGGGTTTTCATTGCTTTATTTTGTGTCTGTGTTTGAAGGAAGTGTATTTTTTACTATGAAAAAAAACATGGTTTATTTACATGGAGTCTGGTGGGTTTAGCGATAGCAGTTTCCTTGATCATTTTAATGTTTAAAAAAAAGGATCTTACTCTTTAACAGAAAGGTTGACTTCAATAGGAATCCTTTCTGTAATGTTGCCAGACCCTTATTGTAATAATCTGAGCCTGGCAATGGCAAAACAAGCACTTTTGTGAACATAATTGAAGGTGCACAAATGCCCAATAACTGACATTGTTGACGACAGCAGCGGTCTTGCTTAATACTGGACCAATTTCAAAGATTAGACACAAAAACATAGGAAAATAGGCAGGGGAAAAAACAAAGTTACCCTTTAATAAATTGAAAAACACTCAAATGTGAGGGCATATGATGATGCTGATGCTTATTAATAGCTCTTACCATTGAAGCCAACGGCGCGGATGTGGGCCAGCAGCTCTTTGCCGTCGATGTTGGCCATGCGTGGGCAGAGGCCGGGGTATCCGGTGCAGAGCTCGCGGTGCATGTGGTGCAGAGCGTGGGCCATGGCGTACACGGCGTCCATTACAAACTGAACCTTCCCCTCCTGCTCGTACGTGGAATCACGGCCGACTTTCTCCAACCCTGGAACAGAAACAGACAGGGAACCAATCACTGAAATCATCAAACGAATAAAAATCACTCCATGGATGGTCATGAGTGGTCATTGAGTGGATTTTGTGGTGACATTGATTTGTCAACTGCTAATTCCTTCGTCAAGAATGAAATTTACATCTCCGCTTTAAAGCCAACATGGATGAGAAGTATTTAAAGTAACAGAAAAAATGGGAATTTGAACGTTTGCAATTCAATGATTCCTGGGCGACTTCATCAGCTGATGGAGACAATATCTGTAAGATCTTTACACAAAAACAAAGGGTCAGTTTTTAGATTAATTAAAGTTCACATTTCCAGTTACGCACATGGCACCCTTATTCAATTATTTATTCAACCTTAATTTTACCAGGAATATTCCCATTGACATCTTTGACTTTTACAAAGAAGTCCTGGCCAATGAAGAGTTTCACATAAACGAACAAACAGCAAATTACATCATCAATTAATAAGCAGTGTTCAGTAACTGTAAATGTACATTGAGTGGTCAAATACCCCTTAACAGACAGCTAGCTAGATGATCTGTCCAATCTGAGTTTTCAGCTGCACGACTAAAACAACCTTTGAATGCACACGTTCCACCAAAACAAGCTCCATCCGGAGGCTATTCTGCAGAGGCCACGTCATTGAGTACTTTGCTAAGCCCCGCCCAAGACAATTGTGATTGGTTTAAAGAAATGCCAACAAACCAGAGTACGTTTTTCTCCTATCCCAGAATGCTGTGTGGACTAGCCAGACCCTCCTCTGCAGCGCTGTGGAGGACGGTCTGGCAATGCGAGACTAACAGCATCCTTATTACAGGTTAACTAGCAGAGCTATGAAGTGCATTGACAATGGAAGAAAATGGATATTGGAAATGTGCAGTCTATTTTCCTAAATATTTGTTTCTCATATGATATTTTTATTTGATTTCTATCACAGTTACGATATACAAAAGTCGAACATAGTTATCGTATTTTTCCCACCATCAACAGACAAAACAATGTTCCTCTGTGGGATTCATCCCCCTATCACTCATGACAATCTGAACAGTACTATTTGAGATTAAAGTGATCAAACAACTAATTAATCATCACCTTTAAACTCTGCTTATAATAAGGTAAAATATGGCAAAAAGTATTAACAATTGAGAGAGTAAAGCAGAGAGAACAGCGCTGCCCGTGTACAAACTTTTTATTTCCATTGGCACTCTTTCTGCCTCTGTGTGCTTCCTTTTCTTTCTTAAACCAAATGTTTTTGGAGTGTGTCCTTGCCGCCAGGCAGAAAGTAACTCACAAAGGATTATGGGAATGTAAAATGAGACACATTTCCTATAAAACTAACCCATTAACATAAAAAAATTCATTTGGCTCCCTCTCATTAACCGAGATTAAGAGGCCGAGTGGAGATGACATTGTCTAATTTTATTTGAAAACTCAGTAAAGTCGCTGATGTTCACCGAGTAATTAGCGTTATTAGAGCCGCGGCGCTCTGCGATCACTCCGCTGGCCGGAAAGCAAAGAGGGAAGCGAAAGAGAGGAGGAGGGAAATAACTGCTGGACTGGACCCTCCATCAAAAGACAAGACTTCTCTGAATTAATAGGAGCTTAGAAATGAAATCCAATTTCATTTTAATAGCAGGGTGGCAACGGGAGGGATCTGTCTGAAGGGACACATTTGCTCCGGCAGTAAAGACTGATTACACGGCTGTACGGGGTTATAAATGAGCCTCGACCGGCAAAAGAAGAGCCAAAAGATGTCAAGCAGCCGAAGCAGAGAGGAGATGTAGGGCCGTGCAGATGATCGCTGCTCCCTGCAGATGATGAGTATCCTCAGTTTTAAAGACTACACGTGTTGGATCCTAGAAATTCAGATGGTGCCTGAATGCAACAATTTGAATCAACACGATGCTCAGTGCGTCTCTGAGTCAGTGAGGTTTTGCACCGTTTTGCTACGGTTTTTGTGTTGAATGACATGTTTCCTCGTGTGTGAAACGATGCAGCAAGCATTGAGTTGTGTTTTCTCTCGTTTGGTGGGCATGTCTCTTGTTTATTGGTTGTGTCACATGTGATACCCAATCAGCAGAGATGTGTCTGTAAATGTGTCGTGTTAAAATAAAATAAAAAAATAAAAACAAAAACACACCACAGGGTGTTCAACGCACCCATTTCGGTTTAAAAAAACTTGCTACGTTTTGTCGCGGTTGAACGTGGCCCTGCTAAAGAAGCTACTCTGTGAGGTATTGCAAAAAACAGGTGATCAGTGCGTCTTAAACTCATGCTTGGATTTAAATCTCTTCTGATTTGTTTAGAGTACGGATTGAGTAATCAATGAATGGGTTCGTATTATATAAAACTTCTGCATAACAATTCGTATGATATTCTACAAAATTAGGGGATGTGAGTCCCTACACGATGCGCATGTGCAGAACGGCCGCCATATATCCATTTATCCATATATATATATTATTTACCTTTTTTATGGGCAGTTGGTTTTTGTTTTAAGTTGCTACAGAGCTCTACGATGCCGGCTACAAAGCTCTGTCGTATAAGTGTCAGTTGGCAGTTGGTAATGTGCCACCAATTTTCTCTTTCGGGGTCTGTGGCCATCAAAAAGTCAGCATCATTCGGCCACGACAGTTAAGGTTAGGCACCGAAGCGACAAGTTAAGGTTAGAAAAAAACGTCATGGTTTGGAATAAAACACTCCCGAGGAACAAACACGCGTTTCCTGGGTGAAAGTATTTAGTTTTTTGGTACTTCATCCAAGTGGTGTTGCCGTAGCTGTCAAAGATGGCGGTCGTTCTGCACATGCGCGTCTCACATTGTGTAGGGGACTAGCAGTGTCTTGACAGACCGCCGGCTGATCACGTGATGACCGGCACACCTGAGAGTTAAGACAGAAGATGGCGGTCAGCTGGTACATGGAACGGTGAAGTAATTTCGGAGGCCGTTGCAGTTGAGCTTTGCCGACAAAAAGTGACTGTCCTGCAGCGTGGACTGTTATGTTTTGACACCAAAACAACTATGTAAGATTAAAAAAAAAGATTATGGTTTGGATTAAAACACCGGTCCCCTTAAGTACTTCTACCAGGACATGATCTCCCCTCCCCTGCTTGAAAGCCCTGAGTTTTATGACCCACCCATCAGCCCCAACCTCTTCCCTACGAGGGCCTGAGCACTTTTATACAGCAGCAGTAAATTTGGAGCATCCAGCAATAAATACGTGGAATACATACAAATCACAGTGCATTACCTTTTGTAGCGATACGTACAAATGGTTCATGAGAAGAGCCTGATCAAGAACAAGACGAGTCCAATGTCAAGACCAACAAGGATTCAAGACTATCAAGTCCCAAGTCAAGGGAAGGTCCAGACAAAAGAGCCCAAAAAAGAATAAGTATGATTCCCTTGCTGTGATTATGAATATATAAGTTATAAGTTAATTTCATATTCGTTCTGAGGGTGGTGCTAGAGAAGAGGTCAAGGATTCATCTTTTGAAAAACCTTCAGTATTTCCTGTAGATTTTATGGAAATGTGGCCTGTGGTTGCGGGATACATTTTGGTGCCTAAACTTAACTGTCGTCATCGCATTACAATCAGTTTTCATGGTGCTCTGTACCCGTCTCACAGTCACTTTTTCTCTGCTAGTCTCACGTTGCCAGACTTTCCTCCACAGAGCTGCGGAGGAGGGTCTGGCTAATCCATATCACATTCCGGGATTGGAAAAAAACATGCTCTGGTTTATTAGCATTTCTTTAAACCAATCCCAATTGTCTTCGGTGCCGAATTCAATGATGGTGCCTCGGGAAGGAACTAGTTTTGGGTGTACATCCAAAAGTTGTTTTATTCGTAACAGAAAACATGGACAGATAGTCTTGCTAGCTGTCTGGATTTACCCTGCAGAGATCTGAAGAGCAGGTAACCATAGTCCTCTGATTGGACAGATAGTCTAGCTAGCTGTCTGGATTTACCCTGCAGAGATCTGAGGACCAGGTAACCATAGTCCTCAGATTGGACAGATAGTCTAGCTAGCTGTCTGGATTTACCCTGCAGAGATCTGAAGAGCAGGTAACCATAGTCCTCTGATTGGACAGATAGTCTAGCTAGCTGTCTGGATTCACCCTGCAGAGATCTGAGGACCAGGTAACCATAGTCCTCAGATTGGACAGATAGTCTAGCTAGCTGTCTGGATTCACCTTGCAGAGATCTGAGGACCAGGTAACCATAGTCCTCAGATTGGACAGATAGTCTAGCTAGCTGTCTGGATTTACCCTGCAGAGATCTGAGGACCAGGTAACCATAGTCCTCAGATTGAACAGATAGTCTAGCTAGCTGTCTGGATTTACCCTGCAGAGATCTGAGGACCAGGTAACCATAGTCCTCAGATTGAACAGATAGTCTAGCTAGCTGTCTGGATTTACCCTGCAGAGATCTGAGGACCAGGTAACCATAGTCCTCAGATTGGACAGATAGTCTAGCTAGCTGTCTGGATTCACCCTGCAGAGATCTGAGGACCAGGTAACCATAGTCCTCAGATTGGACAGATAGTCTAGCTAGCTGTCTGGATTCACCCTGCAGAGATCTGAGGACCAGGTAACCATAGTCCTCAGATTGGACAGATAGTCTAGCTAGCTGTCTGGATTTACCCTGCAGAGATCTGAGGACCAGGTAACCATAGTCCTCAGATTGAACAGATAGTCTAGCTAGCTGTCTGGATTTACCCTGCAGAGATCTGAGGACCAGGTAACCATAGTCCTCAGATTGGACAGATAGTCTAGCTAGCTGTCTGGATTCACCCTGCAGAGATCTGAGGACCAGGTAACCATAGTCCTCAGATTGGACAGATAGTCTAGCTAGCTGTCTGGATTCACCCTGCAGAGATCTGAGGACCAGGTAACCATAGTCCTCAGATTGGACAGATAGTCTAGCTAGCTGTCTGGATTTACCCTGCAGAGATCTGAGGACCAGGTAACCATAGTCCTCAGATTGAACAGATAGTCTAGCTAGCTGTCTGGATTTACCCTGCAGAGATCTGAGGACCAGGTAACCATAGTCCTCAGATTGGACAGATAGTCTAGCTAGCTGTCTGGATTCACCCTGCAGAGATCTGAGGACCAGGTAACCATAGTCCTCAGATTGGACAGATAGTCTAGCTAGCTGTCTGGATTCACCCTGCAGAGATCTGAGGACCAGGTAACCATAGTCCTCAGATTGGACAGATAGTCTAGCTAGCTGTCTGGATTTACCCTGCAGAGATCTGAGGACCAGGTAACCATAGTCCTCAGATTGAACAGATAGTCTAGCTAGCTGTCTGGATTTACCCTGCAGAGATCTGAGGACCAGGTAACCATAGTCCTCAGATTGGACAGATAGTCTAGCTAGCTGTCTGGATTCACCCTGCAGAGATCTGAGGACCAGGTAACCATAGTCCTCAGATTGGACAGATAGTCTAGCTAGCTGTCTGGATTCACCCTGCAGAGATCTGAGGACCAGGTAACCATAGTCCTCAGATTGGACAGATAGTCTAGCTAGCTGTCTGGATTTACCCTGCAGAGATCTGAGGACCAGGTAACCATAGTCCTCAGATTGAACAGATAGTCTAGCTAGCTGTCTGGATTTACCCTGCAGAGATCTGAGGACCAGGTAACCATAGTCCTCAGATTGGACAGATAGTCTAGCTAGCTGTCTGGATTCACCCTGCAGAGATCTGAGGACCAGGTAACCATAGTCCTCAGATTGGACAGATAGTCTAGCTAGCTGTCTGGATTCACCCTGCAGAGATCTGAGGACCAGGTAACCATAGTCCTCAGATTGGACAGATAGTCTAGCTAGCTGTCTGGATTTACCCTGCAGAGATCTGAGGACCAGGTAACCATAGTCCTCAGATTGAACAGATAGTCTAGCTAGCTGTCTGGATTTACCCTGCAGAGATCTGAGGACCAGGTAACCATAGTCCTCAGATTGGACAGATAGTCTAGCTAGCTGTCTGGATTCACCCTGCAGAGATCTGAGGACCAGGTAACCATAGTCCTCAGATTGGACAGATAGTCTAGCTAGCTGTCTGGATTCACCCTGCAGAGATCTGAGGACCAGGTAACCATAGTCCTCAGATTGGACAGATAGTCTAGCTAGCTGTCTGGATTTACCCTGCAGAGATCTGAGGACCAGGTAACCATAGTCCTCAGAAATCTACCCGCGTTTAAAATGCCAACACAAAGGAAGCAGAATTTCCAGGCGGCACCTGTACAATCCCAGAAATGAAACTTCGATATAACGCACCATCTAACCATATCTAGTCCTTTTGGTGCCTAAACTTAACTGTCGTCATCATATTACAATCAGTTGTTTTCTTTTCTGGCTAAACTTGAAACGGACATTAAAACGACCAGGACCTCACAGTGAGCTTTACCCGGCTCACAGTCACCTTTTCTCGGGTAAATTTAACTTTAAAGACTGCTAAACTTAACTGGCATGTGACCGGTCTTCCTGTTAGCATCCGGTGCTCGTCGTAATTTTGTAGAATATCATACAAATTGTTATGCATGCGCTTTCATACAATATCATGTGAACCCGTTCCTGAGAATACGCTGTTTTAGGTTCTGTCATATTAACATGTATCCTAACAATGTATCCTGTATTGAGATTGTACTGCTATCATGTTTTTTTTAATTTGAGCTGATCGCTGCCTCTACAACATGTGCCAAGTGTTTTTCTCTTCCACACTAGCCTGAGGAAGGTCTTGTAGATCAAAATGCTGCCTTTATGTAAAAGAGAAATACATTATTTCTGTGGAGCCTAACATTGTGCAGACCTTGGTTGTGCCCTGGAGATATGAAAAGGAAACATTTTCTAGGAACTGTTTTCTTTACAGCTGCTTTATTTGTACAAAAGTCAAGTTTTTTAACAGCTTCTTACTCTAAAGACCCTACAAACTTAGACAAAAGTCCTATGAATTATCCATCAGCCTCAGATGCTTCATGAATGAATATGATTGCTGAGAGAAAGTGGGAAGTGAGCAGCGTGTTCAGCCATGTGGCAACCTGCATGGCTGTGACGACGATGATGAGGATGGAGAAACACCGACACTGACTGAGGTGAGACACACAGCTTCATCATGACCGCTGGCATTTCCATTACACATCATTTAGAGGAAAATGTCATTTTAACCCTTCTTGACATGTTTGCGTTTTCACGTCTCTCTCTCGCAGGCACCCGTCTGTTTCAATTAGATTTATAAATTAGATAAACGGCAAACTAATTACAGAGATTACCAGTGATAGGATGAGTTCAGAGAAAACCAGCCTAGCTGTGATGTCTCACACAGCTGAATACATTTACGTTAATAGAGGTTGTTTTTTTTGTCAGTAACATCAATCTGTCTGAGTAATGATGTTTTCCTCACTGATTCTGATTGAGTCATAAAACATGACAGATGAATCTCAGAGCAACTCAAACATTTATGAATTCATCCCACGTCCATGAAGACTATTCATGACTTCATGTTAAATTACATTTTCCACCTATCTTTATGTTCAAAAAGGGATTTGCATACAAAAAACACATCACATAGAAAAATGCAACTACGTGACATCTGAACAGAAAAATGTTCACCAGCACAACATTTATCTTTCTGTGACATTTTAGATTTCACACCTAAGTAAGACCGAATTGTTGGCCGAAATGTTGTGGGCCTTATTTGCACTTTTTTTTCCCAGAGCATTAAGCTGTTGTGCGTCCTATTTTGCTGAGGCGCCGTCATTGAGTCCTTATCTTAGCCCCGCCCAAGACGATTGTGATTGGTTTAAAGAAATTCCAATAAACCAGAGTATGTTTTTCACCAATCCCAGAATGCTGTGTGGACTTGCCAGACCTTCCTCCGCAGCTGTGGAGGAAGGTCTGGCAATGCGAGACTAAGTAAATCACAACCTGCATAGACCAACAAGAATAAGTACAAGACTAAAAAGTCCCAAGTCAAAATCGGTTGAGACAAATCTCAAGTCAACACCAACAAGTTTCTAGTAAAGACAAAGAAGTCTAATGTCAACACAACTGGTCCTTTCAAGCTCTGTGTTTCAGTTGACAAATGTCATGATCGGGACATTTAGGACTCTATCTTTCACCCGGCACAGCGCGGCACAAAGCCAGACGTAAGTGTCACTGCGCCCATCTTTGCCCATTGGCATCCTAGTCTTCCAGGGAGGTGTGTTCAGGTGCATTCTGGGCGTATTGCTATCTTTGAGGCAGCGGGAAGTGATCGCACCACTGACCAACGAAGACATGGTCTAAAGTCAATAACAGCAGCATTTCATTGTTATCTCGTGCACAGCGTGGGCACACTTTACTTGTTACACACACAGGGTAGCGCAGCAGCACACACACATGCAATAGATTACAAATAAAAATATAATAGCAATGCGCCAAGGTACAAATGCACCTGGCTTTTAAAGAGAATGGAAGATGACACTGTGATTGGTTGATTGCGTGTTACGCCCAAAACACAACTATGAATGAATGAAGACACTAAGCACAACCCTTCTGAACCATGCGCCTGGCGCACGGATCCTTTTTTTTCCATCAAACTAGCAAAAATGGATTTAGACATGCCCTAAACGCACCTGCGCCAGGCGCTTCACTTCTTTATTAAAATAGGGCCCATAGTTTTTAGGGTTTAAAGGTCAGAATAAATAGGCTTGTTTTAAAACCAGCTCCGCAGCTCGACATCTGACACCTTTATGCTTAAGTCATCATTGCAAAAAGCCAAAAAACACAGCTACAGCCACGCTCTAATTTTCTAAGTGTCGACAAAAACAACACACGGCTTTGCAAAAACGTTTCTGAGTGCTGCTGAACACTTAACAGCTGCCTGATCTCTGATATGGAGGCAGCGTTTCTCCTTCATTGCTACTTCCACAGATGCAACAAAGACATCCGGCATGTGTCGACATCTCTTTCTCATCTGTTGACTTTTCAAACCAAACAAGCTGCAGCACAAAGCTAAGAGGAAGAAGAAGAAAAAAAACATACACAAGAAAACACAGAGATGTGTTCAAATGCAAATTTGGCTTTCTCATCCACTCGAGTGTTTTTCAAGGGAAACCACAACACAGAGGGGAAGCAACAGTGTTGTAAGAAAGGTGAGGAAACAATGAGACTCTTATCTCGGCAAAACACACCGTTCAACAAAGCAGAAGAACTGAATAACATATTCTCCAGTGAAACGGTGTTTGTGGAGTCTCTGGGTGGAGGAACTGATCCTCAGAGTAGAAAACAAGGTTTCTGCTGAATAAAAGAAATATACTCCATAACTCCATCCCTGCTGCTGTGGGAAAAGTTGGTGAAAGCTGTCCCCGGCTGGATCTGTCCCCGTATTTTACCATGCTAAAATCACTGATTATTTACATGGAGTCTGGTGGAGATACAGTGGGTACGGAAAGTATTCAGACCCCTTTAAATTTTTCACTCTTTGTTTCATTGCAGCCATTTTCCAAAAATCAAAAAAGTTCATTTTATTTCTCAGTAATGTACACTCAGCACCCCATCTTGGACAGAAAAAAACAGAAATGTAGAAATTTTTGCAAATTTATTAAAAAACAAAAACTGAAATATCACATGGTCATAAGTATTCAGACCCTTTGCCGTGACCCTCATATGTAACTCAGGTGCTGTCTATTTCTTCTGATCATCCTTGAGATGGTTCTACACCTTCATTGGAGTCCAGCTGTGTTTGATTATACTGATTGGACTTGATTAGGAAAGCCACACACCTGTCTATATAAGACCTTACAGCTCACAGTGCATGTCAGAGCAAATGACAATCATGAGGTCAAAGGAACTGCCTGAGGAGCTCAGAGACAGAATTGTGGCAAGGCACAGATCTGGTCAAGGTTACAAAAAAATTTCTGCTGCACTTAAGGTTCCTAAGAGCACAGTGGCCTCCATAATCCTCAAATGGAAGACGTTTGGGACGACCAGAACCCTTCCTAGAGCTGGCCGTCCGGCCAAACTGAGCTATCGGGGGAGAAGAGCCTTGGTGAGAGAGGCAAAGAAGAACCCAATGGTCACTGTGGCTAAGCTCCAGAGATGCAGTCGGGAGATGGGAGAAAGTTGTAGTAAGTCAACCATCACTGCAGCAATCCACCAGTCGGGGCTTTATGGCAGAGTGGCCCGAAGGAAGCCTCTCCTCAGTGCAAGACACATGAAAGCCCGCATGGAGTTTGCTAAAAAACACCTGAAGGACTCCAAGATGGTGATAAATAAAATCCTCTGGTCTGATGAGACCAAGATAGAACTTTTTGGCCTTAATTCTAAGCGGTATGTGTGGAGAAAACCAGGCACTGCTCATCACCTGTCCAATACAGTCCCAACAGTGAAGCATGGTGGTGGCAGCATCATGCTGTGGGGGTGTTTTTCAGCTGCAGGGACAGGACGACTGGTTGCAATCGAGGGAAAGATGAATGCGGCCAAGTACAGGGATATCCTGGACGAAAACCTTTTCCAGAGTGCTCTGGACCTCAGACTGGGCCGAAGGTTTACCTTCCAACAAGACAATGACCCTAAGCACACCGCTAAAATAACGAAGGAGTGGCTTCACAACAACTCCGTGGCTGTTCTTGAATGGCCCAGCCAGAGCCCTGACTTAAACCCAATTGAGCATCTCTGGAGAGACCTGAAAATGACTGTCCACCAACGTTTACCATCCAACCTGACAGAACTGGAGAGGATCTGCAAGGAGGAATGGCAGAGGATACCCAAATCCAGATGTGAAAAACTTGTTGCATCTTTCCCAAAACGACTCATGGCTGTATTAGATCAAAAGGGTGCTTCTACTAAATACTGAACAAAGGGTCTGAATACTTATGACCATGTGATATTTCAGTTTTTGTTTTTTAATAAATTTGCAAAAATTTCTACATTTCTGTTTTTTTCTGTCCAAGATGGGGTGCTGAGTGTACATTACTGAGAAATAAAATGAACTTTTTTGATTTTTGGAAAATGCCTGCAATGAAACAAAGAGTGAAAAATTTAAAGGGGTCTGAATACTTTCCGTACCCACTGTATGCTGCTCTATACACGCTAAAATCACTGATTATTTACATGGAGTCTGGCGGACTTTTATGTTTTAAAAATGATCTTAATCTTTAATAGAAAGGTCGACCTCCTTAGAAATCCTTTCCATAATGTTATCAGACACTTAGAATATTAATCTGAGTCTGTCAGCAGCAAAACGAGCACTTTATGAACGTAAATACAAGCTGGACAATTATCCCATTAACTTCCATTGTAGCTTGTTTCTCTGCTGCCGACTGCAGCGATCTCGTTTCATACTGCATCAATGTCAAAGGAAAATCTTTCCTCAATAGTTTATATTGTATCCGATACTCAATGAGCTGCTGCAGAAACAAGCCTGAAGTAACAAAGCAAAAGCTGTCAGATAAATGTAGTTCAGCAAACATTACAACACCCACCTCTGAGGTGTGTGGAGTACAGTATGAAGTAGCAGCAGGGGGAGTCTAGGATCAGACCTTTAGGGGCACTCAGCCCCTATGAGAACGGCTTCAGGTAGTGTGCCCATTTTAAGTTTTACAAAAATAAAAACATGACATGTTTTGAATGTATATACGCTTCTGAGCTGAAAATGTCCCCGGATTTTGTCTGAGAAATCTGGTCACCCTAGGCTACAAGTTAGCATGAAACACAACCAAGACTGTCACTTGAATGGCGTTTTGAGCTAACATTAGCAATCAAACAACCAGATAGCTAAAACGTTAATGTCTGCTAGCTTTGCTACAAGCTAGCAGTCAAAAACAAAGGCTGTCAGTTCTTATGTTCCAGTGGTTTGCCTGTGTTTTGTTTGTGGGTTTTCTGTAATTTTTAGAATAAAAAAAAAAAAAAATGTGATCACAAAAATATATATATATATATAAATTCTTTCAGGAAGACTTCAACCACCACTGTCTCTTCCTAAAACTGTTCACTCTCTGTACATTTCATATTATGCTTATGTACAATAAATCTTTGCATATCTGCAACAAAGTCTCTCCTGATTGAAATACAGTACAGCTCACATGCAAGTTTGCAATGTGTGTAATGTGTGTAATATCAGAGTGAAACCATTGTAATTTCCCCTTGTGGGATTAATAAAGTATACATTATTATTATGATTATGATTATTATTATTATTATTATTATTATTATTAGTTGCATTTCTGAGTAGCCCAACAAAAGCATGACACTTAAAAGGGAAAACTGAGCAAAAAAGTTTAATTTCCGAGCACTGTATCAGTGTTTTTTATCCTGATTTGGTGCTGAATGAAAGGCTTTGGTGATCCAAAAGCATTGGTAGATTTTTTTGTAAATCTGTCCGGCAGTTTTAATAAGTATTATAAGTAGTATAAGGTATTTGGCTTTGAACATATTGAACCTAATGTAACATCTCAGTCCTCTTATGTAAATATGGGAATAAACAAAAAGGATTTTGTTTGTGCTTCAGTGCTGCAGCATGTCAACCGACAACGTTGAATCGAATTGAAAACACCTGAATCCGAAGTGTCTCTGTGTGGCGGCGGCTGCCGCTCCCGCACAAACAAACCCGACACTAATTATAGATCAGAATCCTTGAAAGACTGACTGGAGGCTGCAGGGATCAGGGACGCTTGGAGCCACAAAGGTTAAGATCTCAACCTTCAGACAGGAAGAGCAGATCAAAAGGTTTCAAGACGGCTGCAGATTTATTTGTTTACAATCATGGCCGCGGGAGCATATTTTGAGTTGTTGACAAATTTTTGAGAGTGACATTTTCAGCCAAAGCCAACCACCACACACCATACTGCATCCATCGCAACGCTCCACAAGCAAAAAAAAAAAACTAAAACAAGAATGAAATCTAAAACCCAACACATGGCAAAACTAGGCATGGGTAACACAAGATATACCGTAGGCCCAAAGCTACGACAGTGGTACAGAATAGGCCTACTACACTACAAGCTCAACCACTGAGCCACACAAGGGTACAAAACACATCACTGAATTAAATTAAATCAAAGGTTAGCTGCCTCGGCGTCTGTTGCTAGTGGGCTCGCTGTGGGAGTGATGGTGGAGAGGTGCTTCTGCTACTTTCAGTCACAGTTGCTGAGTTTTCTGACTCGGGTCTATTAGGTTTTTTAGCCTGTGATTGATTTATGAAGAAAAGAAATGTGCTTTCGTGTTATAGGCGAGCTAACCTCCGTACTGTTGACCTTCGCTCATGAATGAGTGCCAGAGGTATGCAGAGGTCAAATTGTGTTTATCTCTTCCCAACCAAATTGTAAAATCAAATTAGATTTAATTGTAATGAAAGGGAGTAAGTCAATATCAATAATCAATTCATTAAAACAAAGGTATGTCATTTGTAATTTAATGATGGCTGTAGGTTGTCTACCTTTTGCTAAGGGTGGTGGTTTCAATATCATTATGATGCAGCTAAAACTACTTTAGAGCTCTAATATGAACCAGAATCACATCCTTAATAACACCTCAAACTAATCATTATAAATTAGTGCTACAGCAGCAAAATATAAGACACTCAGCACACATACAAGAACTAATGAATAGGATCAAATACAAGAACAACTAATCTAAAAATAAAAATACAAAGGAAAGAATGTACAAACATACATACCAGCGGCAAATACAGTACAAACGTATATAAAAACCTACCTAAATAGTATGTATAAAGATGTAAGTAAAACCAATGTTTGTGCTAGTTGCATATAGCTATAGTGCAGTATTGTGATGTATATTCGTCTTATCTAAGTGTTTGAAAAGTATTATGGCCCGTGGTAGGAATGCAGCCTTTAAAACCAGGAAAAGACAACACTTATGCCATATTACAATATGATGTCATACCAAATCTAAGACAATATCTAGTCTCATATCACGATATCAATATAAGATCAATATATTGCCCAGCTCTGTCACGTTGTGTATATGTTTACCTGTGTTGCAGTTTGTGTCTCTTGTTTGCAGCCAGTAAATGAAGGCATTCGCATCTACTACACATCAAGAGATCAAGAGCTACCAAACACCGTGATGTACGAGGTGAATTAAAGGTTAATTACGTAATGTTTTATAGTTCAATTGTGAGGAGGGGATCATTACATTGACATGTAAAAGACGGACGAGGGGGAAAAGGAAAATAAATTGATTTTCTAATGGTGGGTATAATTACTGTATTGGATTGCATTTGAAAAGCAACGTACTTAACTGGTAGGAAATAAGGTGCCCAGAGGCGGCGGCGTCTACATTACCCTGAGATGAAGGGTAATAGAACGTTGCCCTCAGGTCATCTTGTCTCGCGGATATTTATTTAGCCTAATTTAATTAAATTCAAAGAGCGCGCGTCTTGCTTTCCAAGCCGTCTGGAGTGATTGTGCGCGATCGAACGCGCTCTGATACGCTTCTTCTTCTCCTTCTTCTCTGCTGGGTAGATGGAAGCAGACATGTTGCTCCACCTATGTGCCAACATTTAGACAAACATTCAAACCCTGGGGCCATAATTCAGTCAATATTATTTCATTTTGCTTTCCCAAGAGACAGTCCTCCCCTGAAAAATGCTCCCATAGGTCATTTGTTTAAGCGGCAATTACAGTACGCATCTTTAGGTTTCCAGTGGCGGCGTCCTCTAGGGGCCGTAGTCATTATTACCGGAGCAAAGAAGGAAGTAAGGTGACAAAGTATAGCAGCGCCACGCGGTTGGGGGGGGGGGTCAAACAACCAGAGGACTTTCCCCCAGGAGACTGGGGTACATTAGTAAAAAAGTAAAAGTTTTTGTTTAACTTTACGGAAGAAAGGGAACAAACAGAGTCGCTTCACATTCACAAATGCGTAACGGAAGTAAAGTAACTGTTTTTTTGGGGGGGTCTTCAAGTTTTTTAACTCAAACCACAAGCGTTTTCTTAACTTAAAGCTACATTGTGTAAGAATTTCTCCCGCCTTGCAGTGACATTGTATATGACAACCAATATTACTTTCTAGCTCCTTCCATTCAACTGCTACGGCTGCCGAACCCGAAACTAGCTCTTAGTTCCTCCATCGTTCTAGCCACTCCAATATTAACTTTGGTCTTGTCGTTTTAATTCTCTTTTTCCCTCCCCGGCTGGCAATCGTCACGGTGCCACTGAGTGTAAAAGTACGAAAGGCGGAGGTACTGTATGTCCCTCTTTGGATAAGGTATTTTAAAGATGGAGGAGCTACATGCACTCGTCCGTATGTACTCTGAATGATTCTGAATGGCAGATCCTACACTTACAAGAATACTTTGATTAGTTGGTGGAAGTAATTACACATGAACGAGCACATATTTGTGAAAGAACAAAGGTTTTTTTTGCTAAGAATCAACTAAAAAAATTACATAATGGAGGTTTAAGAAAAGAACTTTTTGTGCCAAAACATAACCAACCTGTGACTGTTTCAGTTGTGTTTTACAACATGTTTTAAGCTGCGACTGCTACGTTCAAACACGACGTTCTCTGGTGTTATGAGGAAGGAAAACGCTGGTGCAGGCTTAGAGGGCAGGAATAAAGACCCATGTCGCTGCAGGGTAAGAAAGAAGCCGTTCTCTGTGAGTACTTTAAGTACTGTACATTTTGCCCATACTCTGTAGCTTTTACTTCACTAGCATTTAGATTCCAGACTTTTACTTTGTAATGGAGTATTTTTAGACTGCGGTATTTCTCTGTTTACTTTAGGTAAAGACTGCTGAGCTCACACCGCTCTTTACAGCTCTGAACAAAACCACACACACACACACACACACACACACACACACACACACACACACACAGACACACACACGCATGCGCACACACACACAAAAACACACATGCGCGCACACACACACAATCACACACAATAACACACATACACAAACACACAATAACACACATACACAAACACACACTAACACAAATGCATACAGATACACACAGGCATGCACACACACACACACACACACACACACACAAAAACGCACACAAAAACACATGCATGCGCACACACGCACACACACCCACACACAAACACACACATGCATGCACACATACACACACACATATATACACAAACACACACACACACACACAGGTGGACGCTGACCAGCTGACTCGGTTGTTTGTGTGATGACTCGGCTGCAGATAGATAGCAGAGAGCTGCGTCCTGCCAGCAGCAGGCCGATCAAAGCCGTCCACTGAGCCCAGGTAAAGACTCACAGCGCTATCAGCAGCCGGGACGGCCTGACAGCTATTCTCAGATCGCTGACGCCATTTTTTTCCTGCTGTTTCTACAGTACTTCTATATCCGCGCACCTGTATTTACCCAACACCTTCCACTAATCCCGTTTGGTGTGTCGGACTTGTTTGTAAAGGATTTGGCTCTCAATGGCCCCCTCCCCCTGTTCTACAAAGAAAGTCGCCCTGAATCAGGGAGAATTACATCCTGCCGCAGGGTCTCTGCAGTCAGCACTCAGAGACTCAGGCGAGAGCTGGACGTGAAACAAGAGAAGAACTCAGTTCCAGTTATAGAAGTTTCTAATTTACATCTGCTTTACGTTGAGCCGTGAATCCGTGATGCCTTTAAACAAGGTTCCAGTAGAGGAAGAACATTTTTGGTCGAATGTAGAAACCTTTTTTACAGGTGTACAGGTACAAAACTGTCCTGAGCAGAGACAACTTTCAGAGCTCCAACAACCAATCACGCAGCTCCACTTCATAACAGGAAGCGTACAGGTTGTTTTGTGTATCATGCTGAATTTATCTGAAGCCCTCTTCCTTTTAAAATGGACATGTTGCTGTTGGTTATCCTCCTCAGAGGTAAAGTTGGAAGGAAGCAAAGGAGGAAAACATAGAGTTTGTGATTCAACAGCTTCTGATTTACATCTGCTTTCAGTTGAGGCCTGAATCCGTGATGACTTCAGACGGTTTGTAAAGGAAAACACATTGTGTTCAAATGTAGAAACCACAAGATTCACTTCAACGTCTCTTCTCCTGAACCTGACTTTATACACTTTCGCATTTTCTTTTCTCATTACAACATTTTTTAAACCCTTAAGTGAAAGAGAGATGGAGCATGGACCCCCTACTGCATATACAGTATTGTACACTATATCTTTGCGGCCATGGCGTGCTGGGCGTACAGGGAGGTGCGTTCAGGTGCATTCTGGGAGTATTGCCATCTTGAGGCAGCGGGAAGTGATCGCGCCATTGACCAACGAGAACCTGGTCTAAAGTCAGTAACGCAGTATTTCATTGTTATTTTAACAGCGCATTAGTAAAATGCACCTAGGCTTATGCACAGCGCGCTCACACTATGCTTGTTACACACACACACACACACACACACACACACACACACACACACACACACAGGGACGCGCAGGAGCACACACACATGCAAAGGATTACATATCAAAATATTACAGTGCAAAGCCGCTATCATAATAGCAATGCGGCAAGAGATGCCACTCTGATTGGCTTATTGAGTGTTACGCCCAAAACACACCTACGATTAACCCTCATGTTGTCCATGGGTCAAATTTGACCCGTTTTCAGTAAAAAAAATGTAATCACAAAAAATGGGTCGTCGAAATAAGCCCTGAAAATGTCAACATTAAAAATATCAAAACACTTTGGAAAAAACACCAAAAGCATCAATAAATGCACCCACAACGTTGAAAAAATGACAAAAAACACATCTTATAGACCGGCTCATACAATACAGACGACACCATGCAGTCCAATGACCAAAGCAAACTAGTTTATGTTCATGCGTGGCCAGCTGATCATTGTTCGACTCCCAGCTCTCCTTTGACACTCATGACTAACCTCCTGTATCTTATGATGATTACAAACGCTTTTTCACATTCATTGTTACACTCAGCGTGATTGCATTCTGGATTAATTACCGACAGTAGGATGTCAGAGTCGCAGGGTTCTGAAGCTCAAGCCCCAAAATGATTATCCAGAGTGTTAATTGGCAGTCGGCGCCCGCCAGAAAATCCACCTCATGAATATAAACGAAGGAGAGGTCAAGTGTCGGAGCGGAGCGGCCCGCAGAGACAACAGACCCTGTTAACCCTGAATAAGACACCTGCATCTGCTCTGTAAAGATGTAGTGAGTGAGTGAATATATATAGAGTGGGTACAATAGGAGATGCTATTTTCTTTAAATTATGGTTGCTAGTGTGGTAACTAGGAATCAAGATGATGCCTTATTCATAACTTTTCTTTTCTTTTTACTGGTATGCTTTTTATTTAAAGATCCCATCATTGAAACTTTCACTATGAATTTTTTTTTATTTGAGTTCCCCCAGCTTGCCTTTGGTCCCCCCAGTGGCTAGAAATAGTGATAGGTGTAAACCGAGCCCTGGGTTTTTATAAAAAAGAGACTTCAGATACAGTATTAGGGGACCACTAAGGTCTATATAAAAGAGACTTCAGATACAGTATTAGGAGACCACTAAGGTCTATATAAAAGAGTCTTCAGATACAGTATTAGGAGACCACTAAGGTCTATATAAAAGAGACTTCAGATACAGTATTAGGAGACCACTAAGGTCTATATAAAAGAGACTTCAGATACAGTATTAGGGACCACTAAGGTCTATATAAAAGAGACTTCAGATACAGTATTAGGGGACCACTAAGGTCTATATAAAAGAGTCTTCAGATACAGTATTAGGAGACCACTAAGGTCTATATAAAAGAGACTTCAGATACAGTATTAGGAGACCACTAAGGTCTATATAAAAGAGTCTTCAGATACAGTATTAGGAGACCACTAAGGTCTATATAAAAGAGACTTCAGATACAGTATTAGGAGACCACTAAGGTCTATATAAAAGAGACTTCAGATACAGTATTAGGGACCACTAAGGTCTATATAAAAGAGACTTCAGATACAGTATTAGGGGACCACTAAGGTCTATATAAAAGAGACTTCAGATACAGTATTAGGGACCACTAAGGTCTATATAAAAGAGACTTCAGATACAGTATTGGGGGACCACTAAGGTTTATATAAAAGAGACTTCAGATACAGTATTAGGGGACCACTAAGGTCTATATAAAAGAGACTTCAGATACAGTATTGGGGGACCACTAAGGTTTATATAAAAGAGACTTCAGATACAGTATTAGGGGACCACTAAGGTCTATATAAAAGAGACTTCAGATACAGTATTAGGGACCACTAAGGTCTATATAAAAGAGACTTCAGATACAGTATTAGGGACCACTAAGGTCTATATAAAAGAGACTTTAGATACAGTATTAGGAGACCACTAAGGTCTATATAAAAGAGACTTCAGATACAGAATTAGGGACCACTAAGGTCTATATAAAAGAGTCTTCAGATACAGTATTAGGAGACCACTAAGGTCTATATAAAGAGACTTCAGATACAGTATTAGGGACCACTAAGGTCTATATAAAAGAGTCTTCAGATACAGTATTAGGGACCACTAAGGTCTATATAAAAGAGTCTTCAGATACAGTATTAGGAGACCACTAAGGTCTATATAAAAGAGACTTCAGATACAGTATTAGGAGACCACTAAGGTCTATATAAAAGAGACTTCAGATACAGTATTAGGGGACCACTAAGGTCTATATAAAAGAGACTTCAGATACAGTATTAGGGGACCACTAAGGTCTATATAAAGAGACTTCAGATACAGTATTAGGGGACCACTAAGGTCTATATAAAAGAGTCTTCAGATACAGTATTAGGGACCACTAAGGTCTATATAAAAGAGTCTTCAGATACAGTATTAGGAGACCACTAAGGTCTATATAAAAGAGACTTCAGATACAGTATTAGGGACCACTAAGGTCTATATAAAAGAGACTTCAGATACAGTATTAGGGGACCACTAAGGTCTATATAAAAGAGACTTCAGATACAGTATTAGGGACCACTAAGGTCTATATAAAAGAGACTTCAGATACAGTATTGGGGGACCACTAAGGTTTATATAAAAGAGACTTCAGATACAGTATTAGGGGACCACTAAGGTCTATATAAAAGAGACTTCAGATACAGTATTGGGGGACCACTAAGGTCTATATAAAAGAGACTTCAGATACAGTATTAGGGGACCACTAAGGTCTATATAAAAGAGACTTCAGATACAGTATTAGGGGACCACTAAGGTCTATATAAAAGAGACTTCAGATACAGTATTAGGGGACCACTAAGGTCTATATAAAAGAGACTTCAGATACAGTATTAGGGACCACTAAGGTCTATATAAAAGAGACTTTAGATACAGTATTAGGAGACCACTAAGGTCTATATAAAAGAGACTTCAGATACAGAATTAGGGACCACTAAGGTCTATATAAAAGAGTCTTCAGATACAGTATTAGGAGACCACTAAGGTCTATATAAAGAGACTTCAGATACAGTATTAGGGACCACTAAGGTCTATATAAAAGAGTCTTCAGATACAGTATTAGGGACCACTAAGGTCTATATAAAAGAGTCTTCAGATACAGTATTAGGAGACCACTAAGGTCTATATAAAAGAGACTTCAGATACAGTATTAGGGGACCACTAAGGTCTATATAAAAGAGACTTCAGATACAGTATTAGGGGACCACTAAGGTCTATATAAAGAGACTTCAGATACAGTATTAGGGGACCACTAAGGTCTATATAAAAGAGTCTTCAGATACAGTATTAGGGACCACTAAGGTCTATATAAAAGAGTCTTCAGATACAGTATTAGGAGACCACTAAGGTCTATATAAAAGAGACTTCAGATACAGTATTAGGGGACCACTAAGGTCTATATAAAAGAGACTTCAGATACAGTATTAGGGGACCACTAAGGTCTATATAAAAGAGACTTCAGATACAGTATTAGGGGACCACTAAGGTCTATATAAAAGCATCCAAAGAGTACCACGTCATGGGACCTTAAAAGGCTCTGATAAACATTAGAAACTAGTTATTGCATCAATATCCTCATTACAGTTTGTTTTAATCCCTTTGTGCTATTCGACATGTGCAACTTCAACTTTATTACTTAGGAAGAGCAGAAACTCCGCACACTGTGTACGTTTACTTCCTGTTTGTGCCCCCAAAGTCGCTCTGAGGCTCAGAACAGCTGAGTCAGGAAAAAATGGTCTAACCCGATCATATAGCTCTGTAGTTCTGAGGCGTTTTCCCTCAGGGAAAAAACAGAGGAACACATTTGGTTTCCATGTTGTGATTTGGGCCGTCGCTTCAGGGAGACGATTAATGGTGTGAGTGTGTGAGTGTGTGTGTGTGTGTGTGTGTGTGTGTGTGTGGGTGTGTGTAAGCAATGAGAAAGTTTAAGGTGTCTGAAAGCAAATGATTTTCTTTCTGAGTCAAGTCAGTTTTATTTTGTGGCCCCGAGAAAAAAAAACAATCATCCTCACTGGGATTTAAAGAACATGGAAACTAAGACTGTTGAAGGAGAGGGAGGGAGAAGAAGAGAAAGGAGGAGGTGGAGATGGGAAGGCGGAGGTAAAGGAGGAGATAGAAGCAGAAAGGAGAAGGTGGACAAAGAAAGAAGGAGGTAGAGAAGGAAAGGAGGAAAAGATGAGGAGATATAAGGAGGAACGTGGGGGTAGAGGAAGGAAGGAGGAGGTTAAAATAGGAAATCAGGAGAGGGAACAGAGGAGATAGAGATGCAAAGAAGGACGAAGGGAAGGAAAGGAGACGCAAAGGGAGTAAGAAAGACAGACGCAGAGAAGACGAGGAGTAATTGACAGTCGAGAGAAGACGGAGATAGAGACGTTTTTTACTGTTGTGTAAGATAACTAGTTTCCTAAGTGGAGAAGGAAAGGGGGATGTAGAAGCAGGAAGGAGACTGTAGAGAGAAAAAAGGTGGAGGAATGAAGTAGAGAAGGATAGAGGAAGGAAGGGACAGGTAGAGAAAGAAAGGAAGAAATAAAATAAGCAAGGAGATAGAGGAAGTAAAAGAAAGAAAGAATGACTTGGAGAGGGGAAGGAGGAGACAGAAGAAAGTAGAGAAGGGAAGGAGGAAGACATAGAGGAGGGAAGTTGTGGACAGTAGAGAGAAGAAGGAAGTAGAGAATGGAAGGAGGAAGAAAGACAGACAGAGAAGGGAAGGAGGAAGAAAGACAGACAGAGGAGGAAATGACAAGTTATGGACAGTAGAGAGAAAAAGGAAGTAGAGAAGGGAAGGAAGAAGAAAGACAGACAGAGAAGGGAAGGAGGAAGAAAGACAGACAGAGGAGGGAAGTTATGGACAGTAGAGAGAAGAAGGAAGTAGAGAATGGAAGGAGAAAGAAAGACAGACATAGAGGAGGGAAGTTGTGGAAAGTAGAGAGAAAAAGGAAGTAGAGAAGGGAAGGAGGAAGAAAGACAGAGAGAGGAGGGAAGTTGTGGAAAGTAGAGAGAAAAAGGAAGTAGAGAAGGGAAGGAGGAAGAAAGACAGAGAGAGGAGGGAAGTTGTGGAAAGTAGAGAGAAAAAGGAAGTAGAGAAGGGAAGGAGGAAGAAAGACAGAGAGAGGAGGGAAGTTATGGACTGTAGAGAGAAGAAGGAAGTAGAGAATGGAAGGAGAAAGAAAGACAGACATAGAGGAGGGAAGTTGTGGAAAGTAGAGAGAAAAAGGAAGTAGAGAAGGGAAGGAGGAAGAAAGACAGAGAGAGGAGGGAAGTTGTGGAAAGTAGAGAGAAAAAGGAAGTAGAGAAGGGAAGGAGGAAGAAAGACAGAGAGAGGAGGGAAGTTGTGGAAAGTAGAGAGAAAAAGGAAGTAGAGAAGGGAAGGAGGAAGAAAGACAGAGAGAGGAGGGAAGTTATGGACTGTAGAGAGAAGAAATAAGTAAAGAAGGGAAAGAGGAATAAAGAGACAGAGGAGGTAAGTTATGGACAGTAGAGAGAAGAAGGAAATAGAGAAGGGAAGGAGGAAGAAAGACAGTAGTTATGGACAGTAGAGAGAAGAAGGAAATAGAGAAGGGAAGGAGGAAGAAAGACAGAGGAGGGAAGTTATGGACAGTAGAGAGAAGAAGGAAGTAGAGAATGGAAGGAGAAAGAAAGACAGACATAGAGGAGGGAAGTTGTGGAAAGTAGAGAGAAAAAGGAAGTAGAGAAGGGAAGGAGGAAGAAAGACAGAGAGAGGAGGGAAGTTGTGGAAAGTAGAGAGAAAAAGGAAGTAGAGAAGGGAAGGAGGAAGAAAGACAGAGAGAGGAGGGAAGTTGTGGAAAGTAGAGAGAAAAAGGAAGTAGAGAAGGGAAGGAGGAAGAAAGACAGAGAGAGGAGGGAAGTTGTGGAAAGTAGAGAGAAAAAGGAAGTAGAGAAGGGAAGGAGGAAGAAAGACAGAGAGAGGAGGGAAGTTGTGGAAAGTAGAGAGAAAAAGGAAGTAGAGAAGGGAAGGAGGAAGAAAGACAGAGAGAGGAGGGAAGTTATGGACTGTAGAGAGAAGAAATAAGTAAAGAAGGGAAAGAGGAATAAAGAGACAGAGGAGGTAAGTTATGGACAGTAGAGAGAAGAAGGAAATAGAGAAGGGAAGGAGGAAGAAAGACAGTAGTTATGGACAGTAGAGAGAAGAAGGAAATAGAGAAGGGAAGGAGGAAGAAAGACAGAGGAGGGAAGTTATGGACAGTAGAGAGAAGAAGGAAGTAGACGTTTTTGCTGCTGTGTAACAGAACTAGCTTCCTCTCAGGGATAATGAAGCCCGCGTTGACCTTTGACCCCGGGGTGCCGACCCGGGTTTTCCTTACCTGTACATTTCTTGGGGCTGCCGGGTCTCTTGCCGTGCATCCCCAGCTTGCAGACGAAGTTCTCCTCCCAGAACTCAGCGAACCAGACGTTCCTGCGGTTGTTGGACAGCGAGCGACTCTTGAAGTACCGGTCGAACGCTGCGGAAAGAAGATTTAAAAAAAAATGTTAACGATGATCAGGGTTTCCCCGGAAAAGTTGTTTAATTTTTTTAAAATTAGTCCTTTTTTTTAATTTTTTTATGAGGGCCCGGCTTGGGCCCGTCCCAGACTGATGGCAGCCTGGGATCACAGAATCATGGATGGAATCACCAAATTGAGAATTTAAAAAAGCTAAAAGACAGATTTCATAGGGCCATACATTAAAATCGGAACTAAAAGCTAAGTGGAGATTTTAAAATATGACTAAAGTCTAAGTTAAGCTATTTGCTAACTAATGCTTTGCAATTTTTTTGTGTGTGGTTTTTAGTAAATTCTGATTGTTTGTGTTTTATTTTGGGGTTTTAATTTAATAAAATTTTGTCTTTTCTCTCTTTTTTTTTTTTTTTTTTACAATTTTTTTAAAGTTCTTTTACCAATTGTGTTTTTTTTTTAACCAAATGCTTAACTAAAATTGACAAAAAACACAAAAATTCAATGAAAGTAGTGAATTGATTATTTATTTAACTTGTGAGGAGCGTTGTAGGGAACCATCCACGTTACTTTTTTTGGACAATTTATTTGAAAGAAATCTAAATTTCGGATTTAAATTCTGAAACTTTTTGGAAAGGAGTCAAATTAGACCCAAAAGAGAACAGGAGGGTTTAAATATAGCCCCCAGTGGTTTAGGTCTGGTTGGCTGGGGGACACCCTGATGGTGATCTCCTTCCTGCCTCACCGTCCACCGACGCCCTCTTGGGGAGGATGGTGATGGCGCCCTCGGCCACGCGCTCCTGCTGGACCACCGGAGAGATCTTGGAGCCCCAGCTGTCAGAGCCCACCCACAGGAAGTGACCCGTCAGGTTGTTGCGTTTCGCCGCATCCAGGACTCGCCTGTCGGGGATCACATGACACAGAGACGAGAGTCACTTCCCCCGAAATATGAACTACGTTAAACCGTTTCTGTTCATTTTTGGAAACAGTGCTGGTGTTTAGCAGGTAAAGAGGGAGACAGAGGACAGAAGAAGGATATACAGAAGAGAAGGAAAGGGGGGAAGTATAAAAGGGAAGGACGAGGTAGTGAAGGGAAGCAAGGGAAGGAAGGAGGAGGCATGAAGGAGATGGAGGAAGGAAACAAAGGGAGGTGATAGAGAAAAGAAGTAAATAGAAAAGAAGGTGGAGGAGAAGGAAAGGAGATAAAGAAAGGAAGGACGAAGTAATCAAGGAGAGAAAGAGGGGGGAAGGAAAAGAGGAGGTGGAGAAGAAAAGAAGGTGAGAGAGAGGGAACCGAGGAGGTGGAGGAAGGTAGTGTGAGGTAATGAAGGAAAGAAGGAGCTGAACCATATTCATATAGAGTGCTAGCATGCTAACATTCGCTAGGAAACACTAAACAGTAAAGTAGAGCAGAGGCTCATGGGAGTATCGTCAGTACTGAAACCAAACGGAAGGCAATCCATCAAATAATTTCTGAGACATTTCACTCAGATGTGAACGCCAATAAATCATTATAATAAATCATAATAAATCATAATAAATCATTATAATAAATCATAATAAATCATTATAATAAATCATAATAATAAATCATAATAAATGATGTTTCCTTTTCTTCTCTGCGAAGATGAGCGAGGTTTCTCTCAGAGCTGCAGATAACATCAGCTATTACATGATTGTGTGGTTTAAGTCTGTGTGTGTGTGTGTGTGTGTGTGCTTGCATGTGCATACGTGTGTGTGTGTATGTGTGTGTGTGCATACGTGTGTGTGTGTGTGCACGCTTGCACGTGTATGTGTGTGTGTGTGTGTGTGGTGCGCTTGAATGTGTATGTGCGCTTGAATGTTTATGTGTGTGTATGTGTGTGCGCACTTGCATGTGTATGTGTGTGTGTGTGTGCGCACGCTTGCATGTGTATGTATGTGTGTGTGTGTGTGTGTGTGTGCGCGCGCGCTTGCATGTGTGTGTATGTGCGCTTGAATGTTTATGTGTGTGTATGTATGTGTGTGTGTGTGTGTGTGTGTGTGTATGTGCGCACGCTTGCATGTGTATGTGTGTGTGCGCTTGAATGTTTATGTGTGTGTATGTGTATGTGTGTGTGTGCGTGTGTGTGTGTGTGTGTGTATGTGCGCATACGTGTGTGTGTGTGTGTGTATGTGCGCATACGTGTGTGTGTGTGTGTGTGTGTGGTGTATGTGCGCATACGTGTGTGTGTGTGTGTGTGTGTGTGTGTATGTGCGCATACGTGTGTGTGTGTGTGTGTGTGTGTGTGTGTGTATGTGCGCATACGTGTGTGTGTGTGTGTGTGTGTGTGTGTGTGTGTGAGGCTCTCAGCTCACCCAGATAATTGGGAGCTTGTTATCTTAATCTGCACCCAGCAGCTGGAGGATGAACTGATTATACTTTAAGAGCATACAAGTACAGAAAGTATGTTTGTCACACAGTGCGTCTGTTTGCATTCTCCAGTGTTCTTCAGAAGATGATTTTCAGTTTCTACTTTCTAAAATAAGTAATAATACCGAAAATAAATTACAAAATGAAAATATATTAGACCAAATGATAAAACTTGGATTTAAACAAGACTCACAGTCTACAGTCATGTTCAGGATGACAATGCTAACGTGCTGATGCTAAGCTATTAGCATGCTACCATCTTACAGGCTAATCTTTGCTAACTTTCACAAAAACACAGCTAAGCATAATGGGAGTGATTTGTTTTACAGGTATTTTATAACAAACCAAAGTACACATTCATATTTTGACGTGATGACGGTGCTATGGTGGAACACTTAAGTGATCACCAAAGTGGTTGAAGTTCATCCTGAGGGGGGAAAGATTTCCGTAGCAAATGGAAAAAAAGTCATCCAGGACCATCAAAGTTCAACCTCTGAGGACCACGAATGTCTGAACACGTCACGACACTGAACCAAATATCAAAGAACGACAGGCCTTTATAAGGACTCTGGTTTACAATACAGTGTAAAATATGGTTTTTAAATATCAGGATAGCATCAGCTCATTTATGATGTCCTCAGGTTCTCTGTAACTACCTTTCTGAAGACAGTAAGGGGTATCTGTGCCTTTAAACTAATCCGTGTTGACTTGCAACAATTTTGGTTAGTGTGTAGAGACCTCAAATGAAAGTGGGGGCATATCTTGAGAACTGAATCATACTTAATTTACCAATTTACCAAACTTGTGTCTGCGTGTGCATGTTTTTTTTACCGGATGTCGTCCTCATTTGCAAACATGATGACGGCGCGAGCGTTGGGCGTCTCCACCAGACGCAGGACGATCTTGTCAAATTCGCCTTGTCTCGGCTCCCGGGGGATCTTCAGAGACTGAGCGATGCAAACCCCGCCTAAAAGAGAGAGAGAGAGAGAGAGAGAGAGAGAGAGAGAGAGAGAGAGAGAGAGAGAGAGAGAGACTGAATTTTTAAAAAGAAAGACCTTAACAATGTAAAAATACTTTATTACAAGTTCAGATTCTGCTTTCAAAATTCTACTAAAGTAAAAGTTCAAAGACATTAACAGATTAATTAATTAAGACATTAACAGCAAATAAGCACTCATTATTGAAAACTGGCCCATGTGGCTAATATAGTGTTACATAGGACATTACTACAATGGTGGAAGAAGTAGTACAAGTGGTATTCCAATCTTTTACTTCAGTAAAAGTGGCAATAGCACAGTTTTCAATATACTCTGGGTACACCACGGTAATAACATGGTAATAGTGGGGTAAAAGAATGAAAATAAAGAGGTAATATATAGGCAATGACATGTAATTACCAAGGTAATAACAGGGTAATAAATCACAGTAATAAGATGTAATACAGGGTTGATAAGGTGATAAAAACAGATATAACAGATATATAGTTGATACAGATGTAGATACAGGTAGTTGTAATATAGTTATATTAATATTGTAAAGACATGATAATGCAATTCATCCACCCTTTATGTTCCAAATATTTCCCTTTTGTTTCAAGGTAATACTTTACAAATGATATGTTTAATCTTGGGACTTCTTACCTGGAAACACGTCTGGTAGTTTCTGTGTAATAACCATGTATCAGTGGTGCAAAATGAAAAACTGCCTGTTTTTATTTAACTACATGGTAATATTACAATAACAGAAGTGTAGATATTACCTGGAAATGCTTCTGGTAGTTTTCAGGTAATCTCTTCACCTCTGTTATTCTAAATTTACCATGAAATGTGTCCTGCACACACGTAACCCTGTGCAATCTGACCAGCAGCTGATCACCTTCCACCGTGGGATCATCCTAACTCAGTTTATTAGACTTACAAAGGGTTAAACTGGGATGAGACACAATGACCAGTCACTTAGATATTAATGAGTCACAGACATTATACAATGATAATTGTAAAAACAACTACACAACACTGTAATGCGGTATTATATACAGTAGGCTAGCTAACATGTAAGATGAAATAAAGGAAATATGTAATGTATTGTTATACAGTGTGCGTAGTATAACCGCTATTTATCTAAATAAAACTAAAATATCTTTACATGTGGCACAACCCAAGATAAAACTGGCAAACAAGCTTACTGAAGCATAGCGTCAGTGTAATATGAGCTATCAATCATCATCAAAGATATACATATTGCACATCAAACTTTCTGACAATAATTACCAGAGCTACCAGAACAATATGTCAGCCTCTATTTCACATGCCGAGGATGCTAACAGAGGCATGTGACATCGAAGACTGAAGTGGAGAGTATGGAGAGATGATAACACGAAACATGAGGCTTCCTGTACTAAATCCCAGGATGCAAAGCTCCTGCAGATCCTCCTACATATATTACCCTATTATTATCATGTTGTTACAAAATGAATATAACTATATTACCATTACCCAGATATCGTATATAGTTTGTTCCACATGTGTGTGTGTGTGTTCCTTTAAGAACTGCAGGAGCTTTGCACCTGCTTCGTCCTCACTCCACACTCCACACTCCGCCGCTACAAACACACCTGAAGTTTATGATATTGTTCCTGCACCATTGCCCCGGGATGCATAAACGAGAGCAGTGGTATGAACTGTGTGCCTCTGTCATGAAGTGAAGTACAGTAGAGGCTACAGACGAGCCCAAAACACACACACTGTAAAGTACACTTGGCTCTATATTTGGCTCTGGAGAGGATTATTGTCTTCTTTTTATTTGGGAAGACGGAGAGTCTCGCCAGCCGAAGGTGGCAGGAGAACCCGAGGGAAAAAGAAACAAGCTGAAAATAATCGCGTGTGTTTTGGTCTGGCCTCGATTGTTTAACCAGCAGTAGAACGGAAGCTTTAGAGATTACTGCAACAACGAGATGAAAAGGTAAAACTATTTCTAAGCAAGACTGTTTACGCAAAGTCTGACCTTGTGTGTGAGATAATCACACGGAGACCAAGCGAAGCTCGGGATTCTGTTGCTTTGCTGCAAAACAAAGATGCAGCTTCAAGCACAGAGTTCACGATATATTGAATCAGTGTTGGAATGTAATGAAATGTAGCGTAGAAATCTAGCTGCTCCTAGCAACTCTCCGAAAAACCTAACTCTAGTCAGGCCAATCACATCGTGTATGGAGTCGGTGGGCGGGGCTTAACATAAGGACGGCAGAGTCGAGACGGTTCTGCGTGAATTCCCCGCTACTTGAAAACAAAGATGGCCGCTGCTGCTGGAGAACAGCGGCCTTTTGAATCGGCTTAGACTCTGGAAGACTTGGAGTTGAGCACTGAAGTCATTATTAACCCTCGTGTTGTCTTCCCGCCAAAATCAATGTTTTTAACTTTTTCTTATGTTTTGGCCCTTTTTTCAACACTTTTGACACTTTTTTTTCAATGTTTGTCACTTTTTTGACGTTTAACACTACGTAACACTAACTTATTACCTTTAGTTTTACAGTTATTTTTGGAATTTATGGTCAATAAACCTCATTTATAGGAAATTATACCTAATGTTTGAGTTAGAAAAGCAGAAATTAGGAATTATTTAGACTAAAATTAAAGGAATGGATGTTGATGATAATCACAGACTGGAATATGTCAACTTTTACTCAATACTATTTCAAAAACACTTCAATTTCTTGAATAAGACGCCCCAAAATTAATGAAAGTAGAGATTTGTACTTTCCAAACCGCGTTGTGTGGAATCAATCATGTTATTTTGGGGAATTAAAAAGAATATTGATATAGGAAAACTGGGTCAATTTGACCTGAGGACAACATGAGGGTTAAAAAAGGAAGACATGTTAAGAGTTTTGCCAACAGGATACGGCAAAATTTTAATATATTAACTAGCGTTGCTCTGGTTGGTTGTAGAGCTGTCCTATTGCGTGCAGAGGGAATTTGAAAGACAACCGTTTATCCCGCCCCTCGGATTGAGCCCAGCCAATGGGGAGTTCCCAGACCCAACACCTTGATGTGGGTCTGGCTTGTCCACCTACATGAAATACATACACTTGTACTACACTTGAGTTTTTCCATGTAATGCTACTTTCTACTGCTTCTCCACTACACCTCAGAGGGAGATATTGTACTCTTTACTCCACTGCTTTTATTCAATAACTTTAGCTAGATACTTTACAAAGTCAGGTTCAAGGTATGAATCAACTAATAAATTATGAGCAGACCCAAACCCAATCTGTGGATATTTTTTTTTACAGTTTTCAGTGGTGATCCAGAATGAGACTCTGCAGAATTTAGCGGACTGTTTTTCTGCTTGGGTGGGAGATGGGTTTAATTTTTTTGAAATCTGTGTAAATCTGCGTAAAAATTCAGGGGAATTCTGCGTCCGCAGATTTCGTGAGGCGCTGATTATGATGATTAGGCTTCTCATTAGTAATTCATTAAATTTAGCTCTACCTTTACCAGCTGCAACATTAAAGTGATGAACACATTAATGCATCACTTATTGAAGAATATAAGAAACATTCTAAAATGAGCCATTCTGCAAAATGAGTACTTATACGACTTTGCTGCATTCAGTATATTTTGAATACTTTTGTACTTTTTACAAAAGAAAACATTTTAATGTAGGACTTTTACTTGCAACAAAGTATTTTTACACACTACTTGTCCTTAAATAAAAGATCAGTGTACTTTCCCCGCCACTGTACTGTGAAAAATAAATAAATGATCAATCAGAGTTTGAAAGAAGCATTTCTTCCACACAAGAAAGCAATCCTATAAAACACTTACGTAATACAGAATATTCATACCGGCAGGTGAATAGTTACTCAGTCTACGTAGTCTTTTATTGTGAAAGGTAAGAACAGAAGGAGTGGATCTGGAATGTGCTGCTTTTGTCATGGATGAAAGGAGTAAAGTCTGTTCTTGTTTTATGGTCAAAGCCTTTATCCTGTATATATATATATATATATATGCAGCGCGAAGCTCAGAAAAATTGTTTCAAAAAAAGAAGAAGTCGCATTATTGCTGCATAATATTTGCGTTGTGTGTGAAAGTTATAGCGATAAAAACAACTGTTTGTAAAAATATATTGACGTGCAAATTAGTCACACTTGAAGAGGTTGAAGCCGACGGGTGGCTGTAAAAAGATGATATAATATGACAGAAATGTCATGACGTTGTCTCTGTTTAACCCCCATGTTGTCCTCGGGTCAAATCGACCCGTTGTCCTATATCAATGTTCTTTTTAATTCCCCAAAATAACATGATTGATTCCACCCAACGCTCTTTGCCAAGTACAAATCTCTACTTTCATTAATTTTGGGGCGTCTTATTCAATTTTATAGCATTTGGAGAAAAACATTGAAATAACATTGAGTAAAAGTTGACATATTCCAGTCTGTGATTATCATCAACATCCATTCCTTTAATTTTAGTCTAAATAATTCCTAATTTCTGCTTTTCTAACTCAAACATTAGGCGTAATTTCCTATAAATGAGGTTTATTGACCATAAATTCCAAAAATAACTGTAAAAGTAAAAGGTTAATAAGTTAAAAAAAAACGTGACAAACATTGAGAAAAAAGGGACAAAAACATAAGAAAAAGTTAAAAACATCGATAAAAAGCATCAACAAAAGTCTTGATTTTCAATTTTGACGGGAAGACAACACGAGGGTTAAGAAGGAGGATAAATGACAGAAATGTCATGGCGGTTTCTCTGTTTAAGGAGGAGGAGTGTGTGAGTTCAGCTCCGGTCTGGCTGATCGCCGAGGATCCGGGGAAAAGGACGGAGATAAAAACATTAAGACGCCGCTGCCATCGTCATCATCGCACCATCTCTCTCTCTCTCCCTCTTTGTGTGTGTGTGTGTGTGTCTGTCTCTGTGTGTGTGTGTGTGTGTCTGTGTGTGCCTCTGTGTGTGTGTGCGTGTGTCTGTCTGTCTGTCTGTGTGTGTGTGTTTCTCGTGTGTGTGTGTGTGTGTGTGTGTGTGTGCGTGTTTCTGTGTGTGTGTGTCTCTGTGTGTGTGTGTTTCTCTGTGTGTGTGTGTGTGTGTGTGTTTTTCTGTGTGTGTGTGTGTGTTTCTCTGTGTGTGTGTGTGTGTCTGTCTCTGTGTGTGTGTGTGTGTCTGTCTGTCTGTGTGTGTGTTTCTCTGTGTGTGTGTGTGCGTGCGTGTTTCTGTGTGTGTGTGTGTGTGTCTGTCTCTATGTGTGTGTGTGTGTTTCTCTGTGTGTGTGTCTGTGTGTGTGTGTGTTTCTGTGTGTGTGTGTGTCTGTGTGTGTGTGTGTGTCTGTGTGTGTGTGTGTGTGCGTGTTTCGTGTGTGTGTGTGTGTGTGTGTGTCTGTCTCTGTGTGTGTGTGTTTCTCTGTGTGTGTGTGTGTCTGTGTGTGTGTGTGTGTTTCTCTGTGTGTGTGTGTGTGTTTCTCTCTGTGTGCGTGTTTCTGTGTGTGTCTGTGTGTGTGTGTGTATTTGTATAGGGACAAGTATGTAGCATAAACCTATTCCACACACTACCGCCCTTATAGCGTCACCTAATTTGCAACACCAGTCCTTGGATTATTATATAGTTATAATAATCTAATAATATCATATTTTAATGTTACTTGGAGGAAATTAGTCTAAATGAACTACATGCCACCCAGTGCAGCAAAGAGGCTCGCTGATGTGTTTTGTGGTTTTTTACAGCATAGCCCTTTAAAACAAAAGTCCTCAGTGAACTGTGAGCGTCACTGAAAAACACAATAAAGAACATCCGCACTTAACAATAAGTAGTTGCCTTGGCAACGTGGCAATCTCCCCCATAGCCTAATTATCTTCTTTCTTTCCATTGCTGCAACTGTGTTATCTAATAACATGTTGGAAACTCTTTATCAATAATAGATTCATAAGAACAAGGACACATTCACTTCATCATGATGACGCTGACCTTCACTCTCCTGAAGTTAATGAACCCGTGAGCTGATGGTATCTCTTAACACAACACAACCAAACAAACTCTCTACCGACACACACACACACACGCATGCACGCACACACACACGCACACACACACACACACACACACACACACACACACACACACACACACACGCACGCACACACATACAGAGAGAGAAAGATTTTCATCATGAGAATACAAAGCCAGCACTTTCAGATTTGTATCTCTCCAAAATAAAGGTTTTCCATCATGAAATGTTTGAAGCAGTGGTGGAAGTACTCCATCAAATACATGTAATGGAGTAGAAGTGTAAAGTAGAAAAATAAGTGAAAATAACTTCACTAAAATTGTATAATAAGTGGGAGTGTTTTTCACAATTTTTGTTACCAGCAATTAATGCAATAAAAGACCATTAGGACAGGACTCTGAACGTCTAATGGTGAAAAAAGAAACACACTCTCCATTAGGCCGCTAGATCAATTATAAAAGGGCAGCTGGCCTAGAGGGGTATGTGGAGCGTCTAACATAGGGTAACCAGATGTCCCCGGTTTTGGTGACCTGTCCCCGGCTGGCTCTGTCCCCGGTTTTCACTGTGACTGACAGACCCAAAATTGGAATGAAAGAAAGAAAACATTAACCAAACGTAGCAGATAGTCGCTCCAGACAGCCAGAGCTCAGCGACGTTTTAGAAAGCCGTGTTTTCCATCCATCCATCCATCTTCATCCTCTTATCCGGTATCGGGTCGCGGGGGCAGCAGCTCCAGCAGGGGACCCCAAACTTCCCTTTCCCGAGCCACATCAACCAGCTCCGACTGGGGGATCCCGAGGCGTTCCCAGGCCAGGTTGGAGATATAATCTCTCCACCTAGTCCTGGGTCTTCCCCGAGGCCTCCTCCCAGCTGGACGTGCCCTCCACCTAGTCCTGGGTCTTCCCCGAGGCCTCCTCCCAGCTGGACGTCCCTACACCTAGTCCTGGGTCTTCCCCGAGGCCTCCTCCCAGCTGGACGTGCCTGGACCACCTCCCTAGGGACCCCCCAGGAGGCATCCTTACCAGATGCCCGAACCACCTCAACTGGCTCCTTTCGACATGAAGGAGCAGCGGCTCTACTCCGAGCTCCTCTTGGAGGACTGAGCTTCTCACCCAATCTCTAAGGGAGACGCCAGCCCCCCTCCTGAGGAAACCCATTTCGGCCGCCTGTACCCTGGATCTCGTTCTTTCGGTCATGACCCAGCCTTCATGACCATAGGTGAGGGTAGGAACGAACACTGACCGGTAGATCGAGAGCTTTGCCTTCTGGCTCAGCTCTCTTTTCGTCACAATGGTGCGATAAACAGAATGTAATACCGCACCAGCTGCTCCGATCCTCCGACCAATCTCACGCTCCATGGTCCCCTCACTCGCGAACAAGACCCCAAGGTACCAAGGTAGCTAAGCCGTGTTTTACGATGCTAAAATCCCTGATTATTTACATGGAGTCTGGTGAGTTTAGCAACACAGCTTAAGACTTTTATGTTTTAAAAAAGGATCTTAATCTTTAACAGAAAGGTCAGCCTCCTTAGAAATCCTTTCCATAATGTTATCAGACACTTAGAATATTAATCTGAGTCTGTCAGCAGCAAAACGAGCACTTTATGAACGTAAATACAAGCTGGACAATTATCCCATTAACTTCCGTTGTAGTTTTCTACATGAGAAAACAATGAGATCTCGTGAAATACATCAATGTCAAAGGAAAATATTTCCTCAATAGTTTTTATTGTATCCGATACTCAATGAGCTGCTGCAGAAACAAGCCTGACGCAATAAAGCAAAAGCTGTCAAATAAATGTAGTTCAGCAAACATGACAGCAGGGACCGGTGAGTCTAGGATCAGACCTTTGAGGGGGGGGCAGCAACCCCTAATGAGAACAGCTCTAGGTCTAGTGTCCCCGTTTTAAGTTTTACAAAAATGTTTTGGAGGTATTTACGCTTCTGAGCTGAAAATGTCCCCGGATTTTGTCTGAGAAATCTGGTCACCTTAGTCTAACACATTCTCACTCCCAGCGCGTCAAAGGAGTGTTTTGGTGTTGGAGGCTAAAAACACCATCGAGCCGTCAAAGGTGCTTGGTCACGTGCCTTTGGCTTTTGTCGCTGATGCAAAAAGTCTCCTTTAGCGTCTAGCCCATTGGCGTCATATTTAGATGGCTTGGTCGGGACTCTTGGCGCCCACTTGTTTAACTGACATGCGGGGCAAGAACGGGACAGTTAGGTTTAGGAAAAGATCGTGGGTGAGGTTACAAAATACACAATTCAGTGACACGTGGGACAAGAACAGAACCCGAATCGCGGTCTCCTGGGTGAGAGTCCTGTGTTGTTTGCCTCTGTATGCGGACTTTTGGTCTTCCATACTACTCGCTATAGTTCTCGCTCGTAATACTCGAGCTGCAATCTGCTAAAGGGTGATTTTTGCGTCGGTATCTGACGCTGAGAGCCACTGACCAAGTGTCAGTATTTTACAAGTTGGGAATGAGTACCGGTTGGTAAGCTGCTGTATTTTACGAGTTTGGAAAGCAGGAGTTGAATATCCAGGCTTCAGTGTAAATGGGTTCATAATTATCAGATTAGACAAAGAACATAAAGTGCGCCGAGCTGTAAAAAAACAAAACAATCACCAGACAGAACTGATATTGATATTGTGAGATCCCTGAGGGAACCAATGCAGACAAATGTGTAAACAATAAAGATGGACACACGCAGCATGATATTAATGAGGTTTGGCTTCAGCTGACACTCTTCCAATATGCAACTGAGGCTTGTCCTGCTGCGTAAAAACCCTTAAATTAACTTTGGACGACAAAGTGGAAAATAATCAGTTAACTGAAGCTGCATGAAATGCACGCACACACACACACACACACACACACACACACACACACACACACACACACAGTGACAATGTTAGAAAGTGCTCCTATTCACTACGAAACAGATAAGGGAATCCCTGCAGCTTCTAACATCCTGAGGATTTTCTTTAAGCTCTGCGGGGAACATCTCTGCTGTAAGCTGTGGCACTGAACTCAAACGCCTACAGATATGCTGATTAAAAAAAAAATATATATATATATATATATATATATTATCTGGAGCTCATCATTCAGTGTCTCTTTTGAAAAACGAGTAAAAGTCAAATTGTTTGTCATTTGGACTGATGTTATCCGCAGTCTGTTGAATACATTTAACATTATTGCTTTCACCAATCGTTTACTTTCTTCATGTTGGGACCTTCTGCCTCAGGGATAAATCTAATGCAGCTCAACATTCACAGCAATTTCGCAATAATCTAGAGACTCTGAAAAGACTAAAAATAAACAAACTGATGACATTTTACACTCCTGCAGCTGCTTTTTATTTTACCTACATACTCAGAGAATAGGAACTTTTGGCCATTTTAGAACATTTTCATGCCGATGAAAGTGAAATGCACAAAGTGATTGATAATCAGCATACATACATACATACTGTACATACATACAGTACATACATACTGTACTTATATACATACTGTACATATATACATACAGTACATACATACAGTACATACATACAGTACATACAGTACATACATACTGTACATACATACTGTACTTATATACATACTGTACATATATACATACAGTACATACATACATACTGTACATACATACAGTACATACATACAGTACATACATACTGTACTTATATACATACTGTACATATATACATACAGTACATACATACAGTACATACATACTGTACATACATACTGTACTTATATACATACTGTACATATATACATACTGTACTTATATACATACTGTACATATATACATACAGTACATACATACAGTACATACATACAGTACATACATACAGTACATACATACAGTACATACATACAGTACATACATACAGTACATACATACATACATACTGTACATATATACATACAGTACATATATACATACAGTACATACATACTGTACATACATACTGTACATACATACTGTACATATATACAGTACATACATACTGTACATATATACAGTACATACATACTGTACTTATATACATACTGCACATATATACATACAGTACATACATACAGTACATACATACATACTGTACATATATACATACAGTACATACATACAGTACATACATACATACAGTACATACATACATACAGTACATACATACTGTACATACATACTGTACATACATACTGTACATATATACATACAGTACATACATACTGTACATACATACTGTACTTATATACATACTGTACATATATACATACAGTACATACATACAGTACATACATACATACTGTACATACATACATACAGTACATACATACTGTACATACATACTGTACTTATATACATACAGTACATACATACAGTACATACATACATACAGTACATACATATATACATACTGTACATATATACATACAGTACATATATACATACAGTACATACATACTGTATATACATACTGTACATACATACTGTACATATATACATACAGTACATACATACTGTACATACATACTGTACATATATACATACAGTACATACATACTGTACATACATACTGTACTTATATACATACTGTACATATATACATACAGTACATACATACAGTACATACATACATACATACATACAGTACACACATACTGTACATACATACTGTACTTATATACATACTGTACATACATACATACAGTACATACATACAGTACATACATACAGTACATACATACAGTACATACAGTACATACATACTGTACATATATACATACTGTACATATATACATACTGTACATACTGTACATATATACATACTGTACATACATACATATGGTACATATATACATACTGTACAAATATACAGACACACACGCACACACACACACGCACACACACACACACAGCACACACACACAGCACATGCACACACACTGTACACACATACATACCGTACATATATACATACTGCACACACAGCATACATACTGCACATCTATACACACCGTACATACATACAGCACACACACAGCAACAGCACACACACGCACACACACACACGCACACGCACACACTGCACACACACACACACATGCACACACACACACACACGCACACACACACACACACGCACACACACACACGCACACACACATACAGTACGTACATACAGACACACGCACATGCATACATACTGCTACATACATACTGTACATATATACATATCAGTACATATACTGCACGTACATACATACAGTACATACGTACATACATATGTATACATACATGGAACATATATACATACTGCATATACACACCGTACATATACAGCACACACACACATACAGTACATACATACATACAGTACATACATACATACTGTACATACATACATACTGTACATACATACATACTGTACATACATACATACTGTACATACATACATACTGTACATACATACATACAGTACATACATACATACAGTACATACATACATACAGTACATACATACATACAGTACATACATACATACAGTACATATATACATACAGTACATATATACATACAGTACATATATACATACAGTACATATATACATACAGTACATATATACATACAGTACATATATACATACAGTACATACATACATACAGTACATACATACATACAGTACATATATACATACAGTACATACATACATACATACTGTACATACATACATACTGTACATACATACATACATACAGTACATATATACATACAGTACATATATACAGTACATACATACAGTACATACATACATACATACAGTACATACATACAGTACATACATACATACATACTGTACATACATACATACAGTACATACATACTGTACATACATACATACAGTACATACATACTGTACATACATACATACTGTACATACATACTGTACATACATACATACAGTACATACATACATACATACTGTACATACATACATACATACTGTACATACATACATACATACTGTACATACATACATACAGTACATACAGTACATACATACATACATACAGTACATACATACATACATACAGTACATACATACATACATACATACATACATACAGTACATACAGTACATACATACATACATACATACATACTGTACATACATACAGTTCAAACCTCAAAATTGATAACAAAATAACATTTTTAAAAACAGGAAAAGCAGGAAATCCTCATATTTTAGAATATAGTTAACATAGTCGACTAATTGTTTCAGCTCAACATATATTGTTCAGTACAAGAGTTCAATTCATAACAAATAGTGCTGTCAGTTAACCGTGTTATTAACGGCGTTAACGCAAATCCATTTTAACGGTGTCAATTTTTTTATTGCAAGATTAACGTTTTTATATCCTAGCAAACTTTGTTGTTTTTTTCAAAGCGACTGGGAGACGGGAGTCGATAAATGGAGAATGTGTTTCTGATCTTTAGCAGCATTTTCCCACCGAGTTGTGTTAATGTTTGTCCGCGTCTTATGTCTTGATCGTCTACAACAGTGGTTCCCAAACCTTTTCAGCTCAAGACCCAAAAGAGAAATTTGGTGTCTCCCCGGGACCCAAATTTACAAAAATACATCATGAATCATTGTAACATCTACATTTTATGAATTTAAATGCATGTGAAGTATATTTATTCCATTATAACGATGCCTTCAGCGCTGCTCGGTTCCCTTTGAACGCCTGATAGATAACAGGGAGAATCATTAAAAACGACCACTCTCACCTGTTCCCGTTACATTAGTCTCACACGCTCGAGTCACACAAACACAACACCCACGTTACTGACTCTTCCATCGTCAAAAACAACGTCAAATACGCACTTTGCTGCCTAATCCACATTAGTAACGAGCCCGCCAGACGGACAACAGCGGCTAACAACATGTTAATATTATTTAAAATGCTAAATGTACACCAACAGACAACATGTGAGTGACTTCTCCGCTGTCAAAACACTGTTTCTAGAAGGATTCTTCTTTGCAAAGGAAACATTGTTCGGACGTTCCCCGATAATGTGAATGTTTTGTTTGAAGATGTCTGTTCAGTTTATTCATTTTAAAAAGAAGAGCGAGAGAAAAAACCCCACACAGCATCTGAGCTGACCAGACCAGTGTAGCAAAAAGGAACGCTCTTATTCACATAAGATTGATATGCATTTTACTCTGCCAATTGGCGACCCAATAAAAACGGGTCTGCGACCCATTTTGGGTCCCGATCCTAAGTTTGGGAAACATTGGTCTACAAATTAACTGTCAATGGAGTACCAAGGCTGACACTGCACTGTGCACCGAGGACCGGGCTGATCCGAAGAGAAGAGGGGAACAGCACCAGACAAAAGTAGTCCTCTCATCCTTAACATTATTTTCTGTATTTTCTAATGCACGACTAAAGCCAAGCCCTGTTAAAGCTCCTAGACATTAGATTAGATTAGATTAGATTCAACTTTATTGTCATTACACATGTACAGGTACAATGCAACAAAATGCAGTTTAGAGAGTTCAGAGAGCCCCAGAGCCGCAGCTATTTAAAGCGCCGCCACACACACTCTGAAAAGGATATATGCAGATAGCGAGATAGAATACAAGACATAACATAATGCACAAGACTACATACATGAAGGAATAAATGGTTGTGTGTGAGATACGAGACACAGACAAGAAGCGCTGTTGAAAAAAGACATAAGGATAGGAGTCAGTTTCCCCATTGGCTGTGGTAATGACGTGCCACTAAGGTCCGTAAAACTTGGTTAATTTAAAAAAAAAACAATAGTTGACTTTTGGTTTCACATGGGACACGGACACGTGTTCGGGTGAACCATCCACCATCTCCTTTGCAGAATGTTGTGCCCTTATACTTTGTCACCTTATTTTCTCTTGCGATAATTACAAAGTGAATGATCACCGCCTAAATACGAATGTAAATACAAGCCATTATGAGCTGCTTGCACAATCGGCCTATACGGTCGATTTTTAGGTGAGGACGGGTTGCAAATGCGTTAACGTAAGATAAACCTTTATTGATTCCCAGAGGGGAAATCCAATTGCTGCAGCAGCACAAAAGACAGCAATAGTAAAGACAAATGGAGAAAGTGAAAGAAGGAAATAAGAGATATTAAACACTAAAATAAGAATAGAATAAAAAATAGAAAACTCCAAAGCAAGAGCACATGCAGCAGAAAGAAATTTAAAGGTAAAGTGAATATCAGGGATGTGACAGTAAATACATGAGTAAAAAGTAATATTTCCCTGTGAAATGTACTGCAGAAGTATAAAGTAGCACCAAAAGAACCTTAGATGTGTACTTAAATACAGTGTTCAAGTAAAGATAGTAACTTATATTAAACAGAAATATTAATTTATTATAATAATAAATATATATATATATATATATATATATATATATATATTTATTTATTTATGATACATTATTCATTCACAAAGAAAATGTGTCCTTAAAGGTTGGATTTTACCTAATTTTTTAATTAAGGCATTAAGATAAATTTCCAAAACATGATTTTGTTATTCCTCTTTTTAATCAACTTAAGCATGAGTATGTAAACTTATGAGCACAACTGTATATAAATATATATATATATATATATATATGTGCAGATTTGTCTCTTTCTATTAGGTCAAGTGTAAATGTGTTTTTCAAATTGAAGTCTTTGCCTTTCACCACAAACAAAAGCTCCAATGCGAAACAGATTTGATGATGTGGAAATAAATGAAGCGTATCAGAGGGACACGAGACCAAAGAGAGGGAATAATGCAATTTCACTTTGCTTTTCAACCCAGACGTGGAAAGACTCACAGTGGTAGCGACTCAACTTAAAAGTGGACCAAATAAGCACGGCCAGGACATTCAAAGGCACGCCGTCTAATGGAATTATGGGTAATTAAAAATATCATTAAAGCTAGCCTCTGGCAAAGCCTTCACGCTAACCTTTAAATTAACAGTTCACCATGTGTGTTTATCGCTGTGTAACCCCCCCACACTCGTCCTTCTGTACCAAATACTGAGTCGGAGAGATGGATAGAGACAGGACACATGTGCCCGCTCTCCTCTTTCGTTCCTTGCCTTTGAGCCGCTGAACGCCACACCATGAAAGGTTTCCCGGGTAACACATGCCCAGCCTCGACTTTAAAGCCAGATGAAACAAGCAAATCAGTGTGTCAACAAAGCTCTCAGACCACCCCGAAAGCAAAAGGTTTTCTCTCATAACACAAAATCTCCAAATTCAACTTTGAATTCATATTGACATTTATTTAAACTTATCAATGTAATTGTTCTATATCTTTATCAGAACTGCCAGTATTCAGTCATAAAGTGTTCAGTCCCTCTGAATTGGGGGATTCTTTAAAACCCACCATTTTAAACTGATGTTCAAAAGTCATTTATAGGAGATAGGAGAATTCAGATAAACACTGGCTCTGCCAACTTCATGGATGAGATATTTTCAGAACCAGGCGGTACACTTCCCACACCTCTGAAAATATCCACGCAACAGGGAATAAAAGTCAAAATTGGGACACTTTCAGCTGCAGTGTGTAAGGTCTTCTTTTTGCCCAACTCTGGGCTTGCAGTGTTATAAGTCATCTGAATAGTGCAGAGGTATGATCAGCCAATTTCCCAAAATGATCTCTGATGATGTCTTAAAATGCAAACTTTATTTCACCTGCAGAAAAGATTTAGATTGTGGCCATGTTGCTACTTGCCAACTCACTTTCAATTAAGTAGGTATAAAGCTTAGTGTTAGTGGTGTCTGACTGCCTGCTGCTCACGGAGCAAGAGGAGAGGAAGAGTGACAGCATGCTGTTGGCAGAACAGCCGTGGACTGTGATTACTCGGAACAGCATACATAGAAATAAAATATAATACACTGTCTTGCTTTTCCGGGGACGGTCTGAAGTCGCTACATTTGTCTCTAGTCGGTTATTAGAAATAAAGTCACTAAGAGGGTTGGAAAAGTCCCTAAATTTAGCAAGAAAGTCCCCAAATGAGTATTTCTTATTTATTTAATTTTTTTTTTATATATACTGAATATACACTCAACAGAGAGGAAAGCTGGAAGGGAGGGAGACAAAACAACACATGCAGAAAAAAACACACACAAACACATACATAAAAACAGACACACACACAGACACACACACACACACACACACACACACACAGACACAAGACAAGGGACCAGCACATGCCCAAGTTGATTGTCTGCAAATATCTGGAATTCTGCAATAAACTGAGTGGTATAGGATTCATTTTTCAGTAAGAGAGACGGTCTAGGGCGGTGGTGCAAAGGACCCCTTTATGGTCAGACAATGCCATTGGAAGTAATGAAGTGAGAGGGGCATTCACCTTAAAATCTGACAATTAAAGTTCAACAAGTCGTGACAAGCTGCGGTGACTCATCAGCTGTGAGGGATGTTTTAACCGATGGAAAGATAAATAGGTATTTAAATTGGGTCATTTATGTAGTAGAAATGTGATATTTTATCTTAGAAATTGGTGCCTTATAGACGCGAAAAGCCAGAAAATGTATGTTTGGCTCATGTGGATGAAAGACAACAACTCCCAGAATGCACTTGTTTCGCTTCCCTACAAGGCCACTCCCAAGCCACGCCTACCGGTTACAGATGACAGTCAGGTCAAGTCAAGTGGGTTTTATTGTCATTGACATTTTATAAAAATGACATTATATAAGAACGACATACGAGACAGGCTACATTTGTGTAGTGTGTGTGTGTGTGTGTGTGTGTGTGTGTGTGTGTGTGTGTGTGTGTGTGTGTGTGTGTGTGTGTCAGACACTTAGAGGGAGGAGTTATCAAGTTTGATGGCCACAAGCCGGAAGGACTTCCTGTGGTGTTCTGTGGTGCATTTGGTGCATTTTAGACTATGCATAAAGTTCAATTAGTACTTAAAGTAGAGCATTTACGACAGACAAGGGACAGGACAGATAACAGACAACAAAAGACAGGGCATAAATAGACTCGTAAAAAAGCACTGATTGTTATAAGTTAGGTTCACCATGAGGTGAAGGAAGAGTATAAGAACCTTTTTGAGATTTGTGTGGTTAAAATCACCAGCTACAATAAATAGTCCATCTGGATGTGCATTTTGGAGCTCACTCATAGCTCCGTAAAGTTCAGCTAACGCATTGGTAGCATTAGCCGTGAATTCGCGGGGAATGTAGAATGGTCGACATTTAACAGTCACAAACTCCACCAGCGGTGAGCAGTAGTCGGACAGAAGCACCTTATTTCTGCACCGGTCCATGTTACCATATGCACCGCCGCGAGTCTTACCCGACAGAGCAGCATCTCTATCTGCTCGGAATACTATATTGATACACAAGCGCCAAGTATGGATCTTTTATTATATATATATATATGTGTTGGTCAGTTTGTCTGCTTGACAATTCACTTTGCAGCAATAAAATTGAAATGATATGAACAAACAGAGAAATGAATCTTTTTAGAGAAAACAGATGTTGACAAAGTTTTCTTTTGGGGAAATCATTTGAAATTGGGAAAAATTAGAAGTTGGAAAAAAGGTTAGAAATTGCAATATATCGCAGAATATATTGGATTTCATACAAATAAAATCCTTTTTGCACTGCTGCAGAGAGAACCCTGTGCTTTTGGATGAGAAAACATCAAATCCACATTTTCAAACCAAGGTAAAGAGAGAGTGATTGAAGTTCCACAGTGCAAATATGAATTTCAAACATTAACCAAAAGGCACACAAAAGTATCTTAAAGATCTTGCAAACATTGGTTTTCCTTAAAAACTCAAATGAGCTCATTTTGAGCATCATTTTCATGAGTAGTGAAGAAAATAAGGAGAAGAGGAGGATGGTGAGGGGCCATTTTCTGCTGGCTTCCCAGCAACCCTCCCAGCCTGCATCAACATCTGTCTAACTCGCTTACAAACAGGAGGAAATGGGACAAAGAAGCCCATCAGACACAGACGGTTTCTAGGCATAAGACGTATAGGAGGCTAGGGTACTCCAAGGGTGGTCATCATTAAACAAAAACAAACCAACATGGAGTTTGCAGAAGAGAAAGTGATCTATCTTGACAATAGATTATCTTTACTTAAGGTTTCCATCTGCTCCGACCAATTCTGACCACAAGCACAATCATCAGTTTTTTAGACCATATTTCCACATAAAAATACAACTTTCAATGCCTTTAAGGGTTAGGGGTTAGGGTTAGGGGGTGTGGCCTTGACCCATTGCCACATTGCTCGTTTGAAAGCCATGATGCTCTCTCTCATGGGTGGGCCAAATCCTCTGGGCGGGCAAAGCAGAGAAATGGAAGGTAACCTTGCCCCTTATGACCTCATAAGGGGCCATATTCCAGCTCGGCCCATCTGAGCTTTCATTTTCTCAAAGACAGAGCAAGACACCCAGGGCTCGGTTTACACCTATCACCATTTCTAGCCACTGGGGGGCCATAGGCAGGCTGGGGGGGGGAGGGGATGCACATTAATGTTTAAAAAAACCTCAAAGTGAAATTTTCATGCCACTGGGACCTTTAAATACTGTTATCTTTGACATCCCTATGTTTAAATATCAGGAATACTCTTGAATGCTATGTTCTGTTAGTTTGTGCATGGTATGGTCCTTTCATCGGTGGATCAGGGTCAGATAAGGTCATCCTCCTTCATACGAGATCAAAATAACACAAGATCGTATTTCTCTGTCTGGCTTCCATCGTTTCCGGAGGCTTGATCCTTTTGTTTGAAGCCTGAGAGCGCTCGGCTGCGTCACATCCATTACACTCGTTAGCCTCCGCCTGCACTTCAAATACTGCTGCTGCTGCTGCTGGGTGAAGCGCCAGGACGGCGTGGGGCGACTCCGTCCTCTTGCACTGAGTGGGAGTCGGTGATGAAATCTGCTGCAACAGCTCATCACTTTGACTCGGACCGGTGTGATACTGCTCAAGGTTGTTCTGTTTGTCCGGTACATGCAGAAAAACAAATCATTAATCCCTGTTCTGTTGAAAAACAGGGAGAAGAAATCTGCCGATTGATGTGGATGCTGAAATCCTTTCTTTTGATTCCCAAGTTTTCATCGACCATATTTCATAACACTGTCACAACTTTTTTCAAAAGACAGTTGATGCTCGTTGTTGATGCTGGGGGAAAAAAACGTCAGCGGCATCAACCCTTATTAGATCAGATTAAATAAACTGTATTGATTGCAGATTGGAAAATTTCAGAGCTGCAGCAGCAAAATATGACACTCAGCACACATACCGATTACAAAAGAAATAATGAATAGGATAAAATACAAGAACAACTATTCCATAATAAAAAATACAAAAGGAAAGAATGTACGTAACATATATACAAGTGGCATATAAAAATGTGGTGGTGAAATGTTACTGTTCATAACGTTCGATTTGGTTTATCAAAGATGCCAGCAAAGCAACGCAGTACACAAAATAAGCACAGGAGAAACGTCAGATAGGTCAGACCTCCGTGTTTAACTATATATCTTTAAAACGTTACAGTTAGGGCTGAAAATGACAATAGAAATAATTTCTGTGTTAGCGACACATGCAGTTATTCAGTCTAATGCCTCTGGATTTTGTTTAATATCTACTGTAGTCTGCAAATGATTTTGTTGCACATTTCCAATCTGTCGTTAGCTACATTGGACGCAGTAGCTCGGAGGGCTACCTAGGCTTGTTGACATGTGAACGTTGCTGTCTCTATGAATGTCCCACTGAACCCCGTTAAATATCGGGCAGCTCAATAATGCATGGATTATGGATAGTTGAATATTGGAATAGCCACCAGGGAATTGAACAGCCAAATACTATTTAATTGAGTTCTGAATTCTGAGTGTCATGACAGAAAGAACCAGATCCAGGGTACAAGCGGCCAAAATGGGTTTCCTCAGGAGGGGGGCTGGCGTCTCCCTTAGAGATAGGGTGAGAAGCTCAGTCATCCGAGAGGAGCTCGGAGTAGAGCCGCTGCTCCTTCGCGTCTAAAGGAGCCAGTTGAGGTGGTTCGGGCATCTAGTGAGGATGCCTCCTGGGGGCCAGGACTAGGTGGAGAGATTATATCTCCAACCTGGCCTGGGAACGCCTCGGGATCCCCCAGTCGGAGCTGGTTGATGTGGCTCGGGAAAGGGAAGTTTGGGGTCCCCTACTGGAGCTGCTGACCCCGCGACCCGATACTGGATAAGCGGATGAAGATGGATGGATGGATGGATGGAGGATGGATGGATTCTGAGTCAGGTACAACTCTGCATGAATCAGTCATAAATTCTTGGGAATACTGATTTTATAAAACAAATCACCTACATATTACTGGTTTGTTGAGTAGTTGCATGACTGAAATTAATGATTATAATCTATTTTTAAACCAACAAACAAAATGGTCACGAAGCACATTTTCTTTGTTACACTGAACAAAACTGTTGACAGAGGCGGAGAAAAAGAAACCTTTGTTCCCATTTGTCTGCTGGTGCATCTTTGTCATTGTTAATGAGCTCTGGGTAATTAGAGCACTATGGTTTTCCTGCAGCTGATACTATATTCAGAGAAAGCAGCTCATTCCGAGCCTCCTCCCTTGCTCTGTGGACTCGGAAAGAAAGCAAAAGGATCCACAATGCAATCCTTGTCTCACGTAGTCTCTGGAACAGCATGCCACAAAGAAAGGCTGCAGATTATTACAACTTATAATTTCCTGTTATTGAAATGCGACAGTGAAGCTGAGGAGCGGTCGTGTTGTTTGACCCATCCACCACCCCAGCATATGTGAATGGCAGTAGGTCAGTCCGTAGGGAGTTTGGTTGGGAACCGGGGGGTCGCTGGTTCAAGCCCCCGTATGGACCAAAATACAGAGTGTGGATTGGTAGCTGGAGAGATGCCACTTCACCTCCTGGCAGCCCAATCGCTCTGACATCTCTCCATTTGAGCATGTGTGTGTATATCAGGCCTCTGTGTTGTTGGAATTTAAAATTTTATATGTGCTTAAACATTGTGTGTGATTTGCATTCTACATTTAAGCTAAAAGGTAAAAGCATTATTTCAACATAAATGAAGACATGTTGGTCATGCATTAAGTTTGTTGTTATAAGTTTACAGTTTGTTGTTTGTTACATTAAGTTGTTTTGCAATACTTCTGCTTTATAATATAAGATGTTCTGGTACATTTTGTTATAACCCAGCTCTACAAATGTGTCAGAAGCTGAATTGATGATGTTAGAGACACCTTGTCTCTGGTTCCAGTCCCCCTTTATGGCCCAACTGCTCTGTTGCTTTGCAAGTCCTGAGGGTCATAAACCCTCAGTCACATCCCAACTAAAAGATAAGGAATAAGCACAAGACCCCCCCCCTTTGTGAGATAATACTGGGGGTCCGAGAGCCAAAGAGTCAGACAAAGGAAGGGGAGAGCTGCAACAGCTTGATCCAGGTAACTTTGTCTCTAGGATATCCTATGTAATAAAATGGATTCACATATCAACATCTGAGATTTTGACTACTAATTGAATGAACCCTGAGAATGGAGCAGGATTTAGCTCCAACAGTGTAGTGATTACCAACAAAACAGAGTGTAAATTGTAATTTGCCCACTGGGGATCAATAAACAGTATAAATCTACGCACTATTTCGGACTTTCACACTACGCATCGTCCCATACAGACGCTGAAGGGTGATTTTTGCGTCGTATCTAATGCTGAGACTGCCGCTGCCCGTCAGTATTTTACGAGGTGGGAGTGAGAATGGTTTACTGAGACATCGACAGCTTTTAAACCAAAATTCAGAAACATGATGATATTTCTCTTCTTAAAAGGAAGAAAAAGCTTTGGGTTCAGCCAATCTTTGAGAGGTTACGAGAGGATGTTGTGTTTGAGTGGCTGGCATTTGAGTGGAAGATCATAACGTTTCATAAATCTTTGTTGTATAGGAATGAAAAGAAGACTCTTTTTCTTAATCAAGGTCATGTGACGGTTGTCGTCGTGTGCTGGTGCCGATGACCCAGACCATTCAGTGGATAATATGCGGACCAGGTAAGTGGAGAAAAAGATGTCAGACTCATCCTGCTGTCTTCTTGCCCTCTGTCTCATAATCCCCGTTGTCCTCGGGTCAAATTGGTTTTCAAAAGATACTATATGAGAAATTTGGGATTTTCTCTTAAGGAAGTTGGGCAAAAAGAACATAAATGGTTCTACCCGATGCTTTTTGCAAGTAAAATGAATGATCAGGTCAACATTCTCATTGGATTCATTTCATTTCATTTCATAGCATTTTAAAAGAAAATGGGTTCAAAACCGTATCCTGACTAAACTTTGACACATTATACCGTACCAGTCTGTGATAATCCATATCAACATACTGTACGTTCCTCTAACTCAAACAATGAGTCAAAATAAGTAATATAATTTCCTATAAATGAGGTTTATTGAGCATGACTTCCAAATATAGGTGTAAAACTAGTGGCAATATAGTGGGGGAAAAAAAGCACAAAAAATGTGACTAAATTGTTGAAAAAAGCAAAACGAAAAGTTAAAAACAACAAAAACCAAAAGTGTTCATTTCAATGTTGAGACAGGAGGACAACACAAGTGTTGAACAGACTACTAAAACTTCAGAACAATACAACTCTGACATGTTCTCACCCGCTGCATAAAATAACATCCTTGGTTTGAACGAAGCAACAGAAAAGCGAGGAATGAACTCCTTGCTTGTCTCTCACGTACTGTATATTCAATGTGGAATTACCTTTACATGAGTTTCTAGAAACAAGGGGGAGTTTCCAGTTCACTTCAATAAATTCTTATTTTCTTTACCTTTGTTTGCATTTGTTCCTAGAACAGTGTTTTGACCAGCTTTCTCCTCTGAGTGCAGCCGCATCTCACCTAACCATATAACATACATACATACATATAACTAATTCCATTGGCAACCGGTGAGTTATTTGTTGGAGTAAAACGTGAGCTGCTGACTACAGATGATTCACTTTGCTCTGGATACTTGTTCTTTAGGGAGAAAAGGTGGAGGGATCCACTCGCCATGAAATAGTCATCTTCTCCTCAGACTGCATGCAGAGCCACTGGAGGGTAATAACAAAATAAATTACTTTTTTTTTTTTTTTTTAAACTGAGAAAATGCTGCTCTCCAGGAAAAATGAAAAGGAAATGCATAACGGAAAGGGATATCAATGGGAAAGACGGGGGGGGGGGGCTTAGCCTCTATGGTATACAAATCTTGTGCTTGCAAAATCTTTGCACTTGCATCTTTTGTTACTGTATTTATGTCGGCAGCCAGTCAAGAAGCCAAGATGTTAACAACTTGAAAGCAACAAACATATTGTCTTCTTCCATTTCTCATCTGTTAAACAAAATAACTTTATCTCGTCGACACAGTGCATTCAGAGTGCACTGTAAAAATAAAAATAAACCCAATTATTATTTAACGTATTTGTTGGGGGGGGGGGGGCTGAAATAGGCTTAACGAGGTCCATGAAAATAGATGAAACCAAATTTGGATGATAAGGAGAAGAAAAAATGTTCCTCTTGGAATGGACAACAGTAAAAAAATAAATAAATAAATACACTTTACAGACAGGTGAGGCGAGACGGAGAGTATTTATGTCTCATACGAGAGGGAGGAAAAAAAGACAAAGAAAGAGCTTAAAGGGAACAAAAGTACAGAAGGATAGATGGAAGAGGATGAGGAGCCGAGAGAAAGAAGAGGAAGAAAAAGCAGATTATCTCCTGCAGGCGTTCACACTTCTGAGGAAGAGGAAAAAAAAGACGGTAGAGTTCTTTCACAGCGACTGATCTGACAGAACGTCAGCAAAAACACAACATCACATCCTCTATTTAATTTGCTGTGCACGCACACACACACACACACAAGTGTGTCTCACTATCTTTGTGGGGACCAGTCATTGACATAATGCATTCCCTAGCCCCTTACCCTAACCTTAACCATCAAACCTAAATGCCTAACCTTAACCCTAACCCTAACCCTAACCATAACCTAATTCTAACCCTGATCCTAAAACCAAGTCTTAACCCTCAAACAGCCCTTTAACGTTATGGGGACCAGCATTTTGTCCTCACAAAGCTGTCAGGACCCCATAAGTATACTGTATTTCCAGTTTTTGGTCCCCACAAATGTAGTAAAACCTGGTCCACACACACACACACTATTTGACTGAAGACTGTTCTAACATGAGGAATATCCGCTGATATGACTTAGAAGATGAAGAAAAGATTTTTTACCTGTGACACTTTGTTTTTATTAAAACATCAAACGTTCAGTCTGAGTCACGGAGAAAGACGAGGAATCTGTAAAACTGTCTTTGCGTCATTTATGTTGATCGCAAGATACCTGAAGCTCTCGCACTTGGACTGCGACTTCATGGCAACTCATTTGAAAGTTATGGCTTTCAGACTTTAGCTTATATTAACTAAAATTAATGGAGGAATGATAAGAATAAAGGTCAGTCTGGAAAAGAAAGGTTCTGTTTGTTTGTACGTCTTACGCAGCCTTCCTGTATTTATTTGAGATAAAAGCACACAAGAACAAATGTTACTCTTAATAAAGCACATTCAGTGTATTTACAGATGAAATAGTCTTGAACCAACGGAAGTAAAGTACATTTCCAGGATAGCTGCCTGTCTCTCGCCTTCCGCTCTTCGCGTGTCTTTCTCCCTTCGCTTGGGGAAACAACAAACTTTCAGCTAGCTAGCTACACGCTGACAATGCCAAGTCTTGAAGAACATCTGGATTGTGCAACAAGGCATGTGTAGTATCTAATGATTTGTAACTTGATTCTGGTTCTGTTCACATTAACCCTTGTGTTGTCTTCCCGTTAACCCTGAACTTGTCCTTCCAGGTCAAAATTGAAAATGAATATTTTTAAACCTGAGCTGGTTTAATAATAGGTTTTACACTTATTCTTGGAATTCATGGTCAACAAACCTCATTTATATCAAATTATACATAAGTCTTTAGTTAAAAAAGCAGAAATTTTGAATTATTTTGACTAATAGTTAAGAGATCAGAGGATGTTGAGTGGATCACAGATGGGTAGATGTCAAAGTTTAGTCCGGATACTGTTTTGAAACCATTAAAAAAAAAGAATTCAAATGCTATAAGATTAAATAAAACACCCCAAAAATTCAATGAAAGTAATCATCAATGTCACCTAAAGAACGTATGGAATCATCCATGTTATTTTTGGACCATTTGGTTAAAAGAAATCCATATTTCTGATATAAAACACTTTGAAACGGGTCAGTTTGACCCGAGGACAACACACTGTGGATGCAAAGGGGTTTACACTGCATTTGGGTCATGAGTTGGAGAGAACTTTAGGCTTGAGGTAAATATATGGGAACCTCAGGTTTTAATTTCTTTTTGAGACTAAAGGGATATAGTGTCTAGACAGGGTAAGGTTCGTTGGAGGGATCGATGGGTCAACGAGCCCGAATTCGGACATTGTTTTGATTTTTTTTTCTTCCTGAGGTTTTCACATGCATTGGTTTAAACCATATCTGAATACACTGATAAAGATTTTCTTTTACTAAATGATCTGGAGTACCATGTGTGGCCGCCTAAGGCAGAGGAGCCGTGAGAGAATTTTCTTGTCTAGATTGTTTTGATGGGCATTTTGGAAAGAAGGCTGCCGGACAGTGCGTACGTTTACATACACGTTTGGAGAGAACCAAGCAATTGGCTCTAACTGTTCTATCTCATGATGAAAAAGTAGACAATTGTAGACGAAAATGAAGAGAGATTTTATCTTAGTTTTTATTTCATGCAAAACATTTCAGTCTTTTTTGTCAAAAATAATGCGTGTTAATTTAGTCTTAGCGTTTTTGGACATTGGTGCAGTCTCGTCATCGTCTCGTCTCCGTTGTAAGAAAAAAAGGCCGTCGATGAACATATTTAGTCTCGTCTGACAAAATGAACACTACATGCTCAAAACCTTACCTGGTCTTAAACTTATGAACTCCTCACAGAGCTCGTCTTGTCATGAAGCAGCAGCTATTATCATGAACTGTTCTGTCTCAAGACGACAACAAATGACACTCGAGAGACAAACAAACACAAGAGAAGCTCTCTAAAAACCCTCAGACGAGTATCAGGCGACAGAATCCACCACAGCTTTTCAAACCATCTGCTTGCAAGGTTTTAAAGATTGAGCTTGGACGTATAATTAAAAGCTGTGGAGCTGCATTTAGCTGCGAGCCGGGGGTTCAAACAGGAGTCAGCTCGCCACCGGCCCCGAGTTCCCGCTGAGAGAGCATGGAGCATCCCCCGGTGCTCCTGAAGGGGAAGCTCTCGGCACGACTGCACGGGAAGACTAGCTTCTTTTTCAACTCTCAGACATTTAGTCCTGCTGCTCTCCTCCTTCATAGGCACCCTGGGGGCATCTTCAACTAAATGCAGGAGGACAATCTTTTCTTTATGCATCATGATCAGTCTTAGCAGTATCATTGTGGATTAGAGTCATTAGTAGTCTTGCATTGCCAGACCTGCAGAGGAGGGTCTACCCAGTCCACACAGCATTACTGGATGGGAGAACAACGTGCTGTGGTTTATTGGCATTTTTTTTTTAAACCAATCACAATCATCTTGGGCGCAGGACCCAATAACGGTGCCGGTGAAAAAAAATAGCCTTGGGAAGGAGCTTGTTTTGGTGGAAGATAAAACATAAAACTCAGATTGGACAGATCCTAACCCTCTAACAAGCTGTCTGGATTTAATTGGCCAAAAAATGTAGTGACATAATTTCAACAAATATTCCTTAAACCACTCGTTTATACTCGAGAGATCATTGAGGGGCGGCCCTCAATTAACCATGACATTGAGTTACAAAGACAAAGGAAGCAACGGCATAATAAGAAAAATACAAAAACACTAAATCTCTCTGAATTGTAAAAATTGATTTGACAAAACTGATCAGGACAACCAGAATGCCAAATAAATACAACTGTGTTAAGCAATTAGACATAGAAGTTAGGAAGTTCGAAATCAGACTTCTAAAATGTCCAAAAGGCACAAGTGAGTTGATTTAAAAATAAAATAAATAAATAAAATAAAGTACTGGATTTTGTTCCTTTAGTGCAGTCGGGTGCACTAAAGTTAAAAGCAATGTTTCCAAGTTCAGATGTGGAACATGAAGTAAATGCCAGACATCAGAGCAAGTCTGATAATGACAGACTGTAATTCTGTGAGGTAGTATGGTTAATATACAAATATACAATTACGTTTATACTGTATTTTTTTTTCCCATAACAATTATATGGGTTATTACAGTATTCCTACAATGCTTTGCAGTCACTCTGTTGGCCATTACATATACATGTATACAGTATACATGTATACACACACATACACACTATATATATATTTACACACACACACACACACACACAGACACCTGTATATATACACACATACAGTGTACATACATATACTGTATAAACACACACACACAATTAGGTTTATATATATATATATATAGACTGCAAATCATTGCAGGAATACTGTAATAACTGAAATAATAATTGTAAAAAAAAAACTCAGGAGCAGCTCGACTTCTTGATTTGGGGGACTTTGATGAATTGAAACCGAAGCATTTAATGAACTCTCAATTGAGGAGAATGAGGAAAAAATGTCGTCCCACTCTAATCTCTTTCTCTCTCTCTTCTCTCTCTCTCTCTCTCTCTCTCTCTCGCTTTCTTTCCACAAGGCATACATCTCCTGCAGAACCTGCACAGTTGGAGTTATACAAAGATGTTGATGGCGCCGTAACGTAGGTACCACAAGCACAGATGCTCACCCAAATCTTGTTTTTCACCTTCAGTCTGACCTTCAGTCAATAATAATAATAATAATAATAATGGTTATTCATCAATCCATCACGCACTCTCTCCATCTCCGTTTTAACTTCTGCTTCTTTCCGACGTGTTTCCTTCATCAACTCTCTCTACCTCCTGACTCAGAATAGAAACCTGTGAATTGAGTGTGCACAGCGTGATCCAGTCAGAGACAGACAAAGTGGCGGCAGTTTTCCGAGCTGACAGCGGGTCCCTGAATGTGTCCTGAAGCTATTTTCCCTCCACTGTTGTTCCCGCTGTTCTCCTTGCAAGGTTTGACTTTTACAAACTAAAAGATGAAAACTACAATTCCCTGAGACAGAAAAAGAGAATTAACTTCTCAAATCCAAAGTCTGATTCAAGGCCACACCTGCACCCTCCACTTTTGGCTCAGACTAATACTTGAATGACTTAAACAGAACATGTATTTTTTTCTATTCACAACGCATTAAAGAAATGGGTTTAGCCTGCTTTACTTATGAGGGTCACACCTGTGGCCCTGCTTGGCCCCATAAATTATAAAAGGATACAGAAGAATGCTTCCAATGATGATCAATCTCTGTTCCCTGTCCATATTCACTGTAATAAAACCCAGAATAATATGGGTGTCATCGTGACTCAGCTCAGCATATGGGAGGTCGAGGATGTCTGGAGGTCAGGCCTTAGACAGACTCAGACATGTTATGTCAGATATGTTCCCAGAGGTGATTATTTTACTCACAGTGGTCCACAGTACGCAGACAATTCAACAACCAAACAAAAATACTACACAAAAATAACGCATTAAACTTGTGACATTATAACATATAATATATGTAACAACATATAAAAATTAAATTTTAAATCATTTAAGTGAATTCACCTGATTTTGCCTTACATGAGTATTCAACTGCTTAAGTGTCTAATGGAACTTTTCTCTTATTTTCTCATACTTCAATCTTTCCTCTTCTATCTCCTCCTCTACCTCCTTGTTTTCTATTCCGTTTCCTCCTCTATCTTCCCTTTTCTACCTCCTCTATCCCCCTCTTTTCTTCTCCACATCCCCTTTTCCTCAGCTTTCCTCCAGCTGTAGTCCGCCGTAGTCGAGTGTAAAATCCTTAAGTGGAGGTGAAACAACCTCCCAGCATCCCACAGGGCCAGCTGGTGACATCACAGATGGTCACAAGCCCTGCAGCGTTGCCCCCCTGCAGGTAAACACACACCTGGCTCCCCACGAGAAGGAAGAAATCACAACGTGTTCATCCATCTGTGCTCGAGATACACGCTGAGGGGGAGATCTGCAGCCGTTGTCATGGAAACGGGCTTGACGACGGCGGCTCTGATCCCGTGCTGTGTTGCAGCCGGGCCTCGGGTGACATCAGCAACATCTGTTGACATTTCAGCAGCTGGATGACGTCATCAGAGGGTGTAGAAATGTACCTCACAGACATTCTTTCACTCGATGTCTGCTCCTTCTCTTCCTCCGCTTTTTCTCCTCCTACTTTCTCCTTCCTTTCATCAACGGTGTCCTCCTTTCCTTTACCACCTTCTCCTTCACTTCTCCACCTCTTCCTGTACTGTCCTCCCTACTCCTTCTCCGCGTCCTCCTTTACATCTCTACCTCCTCCTCCTCCTCTCCTTCTCTACCTCCTCCTCTCCTTCTCTACCTCCTCCTTTCCTTCTCTACCTCCTCCTTTCCTTCTCTACCTCCTCCACCTCCTCCTCCTTTCCTTCTCTACGTCCTCTTTCCTTCTCCACCTCCTCCTCTCCTTCTCCACGTCCTCCTTTCCTCCTCTGCCTCCTTGTTTCCTTTTCTATCTCCTCTTTTCCTCTTGTATAAAGATTTGTTCTCCTTTTATTCTTCACATTCGTCTTCCTCGGCCAAACCTGGTGCCTACATTACCCACAAGGCAACAAGACGGCCAACAGTTTAGTTGCAGATTTGGGTGTTGTAAATGCTAGTTTGCCTGCAGCAGAGATGAGCGGCGGGCTGCAGAGGTCTGCTAATCTTTCTAACCCCACACCTCCAGATTTATTTCCTTTTTTAAACTCTTTTTTTTGCTTGTAGTCTTGTAGCCAACGCTGACTCAAGTGACATCACTTGAGGACATTTATCACTTCACACAGACACAGAGACACTTTATAAATTTAGTTTATATATGCAGTAGAACTCCCCAACGCCTGTGAACACACTCTGTAAAACCAATAAATTGAATTTTAAATTTAATTTAAAACAACAACAACAGAGCAGCCTGTAACGGTTAAACAGCTGTGACAAGAAATCGTTATGAAGCTAATTATTAAGCCATGACACAATGAGACTTAAATACATTTCTTTTAAATAAAATAAAAAAAGTCGGCCTAATGATTTGTTGGGTGAGAAGATAATTCAAAGACAACAGCATATTAAAGAAGGACGCGCTCCATCACAATCTACTCATTAAAAGCATTAATCAGCTCTAATCAACACATCCTGTGATCACGGCGACCATTTCACCCGTGAACTGTTGAGCCGGCAGCCGCCACGAGGCTTCGTGCCATCAGACTCCATTCATGTTGACAGAAATGCATATGCAGGCTGCAAATGAAGCCACCTGTAGCAGAGAGTGTGTGTGTGTGTGTGTCTGTGTGTGTGTGTGTGTCTCAGCAACAGAGATGAAAGCTCATTAATGCCCACAGAGGAGCCACAGCTGCTCTCTGAACAGCATCTCGTTATCAATCTGAAGCTTTTTAAAACACATCGGCCGCATCCATTCTTCATGATTACCGCTGCTGCCGTTTACACACAGATTACAGCACTGACGCAGGTAAATATGTGGGACGTTACCCCGGCAAGGTTCACTTAGAAACCCGGCTACTGTGACAGAGAGAACGTCTCGGGTTACGTATGTAACCCTTGTTCCCCTTCGAGGGGAACTCGAACTGCGTCGGTTATGACAATATAGGCATTCCCATAGTGTCGTAATCAACGCAGTTTGAGTTCCCCTCGAAGGGGAACGTCTCGGGTTACGTATGTAACCCTTGTTCCCCGAGATAGGGGAACGAGACACTGCGTCGGTTATGACAATATAGGCATTCCCATAGTGTCGTAACCGACGCAGTTCGAGTTCCCCTCGAACGGGAACGTCTCGGGTTACGTACGTAACCCTTATTCCCCGAGATAGGGGAACGAGACACTGCGTCGGTTATGACAATATAGGCATTCCCATAGTGTCGTAATCAACGCAGTTTGAGTTCCCCTCAAAGGGGAACGTCTCGGGTTACGTACGTAACCCTTGTTCCCCGAGATAGGGGAACGAGACACTGCGTCGGTTACGACACTATAGGCATTCCCATATATTTGGTTGTTTTTTTAAACGCATGCCATTAGATTTCAGATTTCATGATTTCAGACCACACATTTCTATTATCTCATATAAGTGTTGTAAAGTTGTCCTGCGTTCTGCTCTACATGTTTGTTGCTTTTTTAATCTTACAGTGGAAAAGCCTCACTGTGTAATAATAATAATAATAATAATAATAATAATAATAATAAAAGTATTCTTTATTAATCCCGCGAGGGGAAATTACAATCTTTTCACTCTGTGTGCTGCCGTGACACAATGAGGCTTTTCAGACCAGAAGCTGAAATAATTTTTTTTTTTTTTAAATAAAATAAAAAAGTCAGCCTAATGAGTCAGTCATCTGCTGGGTGAGAAGATAATTCAAGAAAGACAACTGCATATTAAAGAAGCATGCGCTTCATCACAATCTGCTCAATAAAAGCTAATCAGCTCTCAGCTCTAATCAACACATCCTCCGATCCTGTTACACACAGGCCTGTTTAATAATTCATATTTAATCCTTTATTTTCTTTCCAGAAGCCATATTTGAGCACACACACATACGTAGATTCCTTTAAATGTTAAGGAGAAGATTAAAAAAGAGAAACTGGATCTGTGAATTCTCAAAGAATCGCAACTGAATTCATATCTTACTAACCTGGAGTCCCAGTCTCGGTCACAGTAATCATATATGTGATATTTTAGGGCTTTTGGTAGACATCCATTTAAAATGTAGCCAATGGCATATAAAGAGCCTTTTTTCCACTGAAGTTCCTCAGCGTGCTCTCTAGTAACATCTAGTCATTCGCACGGCTACTTTTACTTTTATCCTTTAAGTAATTTTCCAAACCTGTACTTTGATACTTTTACTTGAGTAAAGCAGTTAAATCATTTTTTTTTAACATAAGTATCTGTACTACTACTTAAAGTCCATGTTGCAGGTTTAATTTTACAACGAATTTGTGCAATTTGCTTGTTGGTAGTAAATATTTGAACTGTTATCCATTGTTTTTGATGGTGTTGGATATCGCAAAACTGAATATAATACCAAAATTAGGCACAATTTTACAGTGTTTCATTTTCCCCCCACAATGCATTGCATGACGTCACATTAGGGAGATAACAGAGCAGCCTGCATTGTATTTACCACTGGTCTGGCCTAATGTGGCTTCTAGTCTTTTAATATTAACAGTCTATGGTCTCGATCAAGTCCATGTGACTTTATTATATTTATAATAATATTGGAGGGAAAGTGAAACACAGCTTAGACGGGGGTGTTGTTCGGCTTTTCACAAGTTTAGACTGCTAGCTAACGCTACGCCGCCGGACGTTAGCACAACAGCGTTAGCCTAGCCTGCTAGGTAAATATTACGACTGCCTTTGGTGTTGCCTATATATGCGTCCATGTTGTCAACATCATACATGTGGCATTAGTGCACCTGTTGCACATAATTGTATTGAACAAAATAGTAAGCTTCGCTCCTACGAGATGGGGGGTTGTTACGTTACACACAAAGCTAACTGGCTATAGTTAGCCTGTACGGATGCTAGCGGATATAGCTAACGTCGCGTAGCCAGCCTGCAACTTCGGCAGTAGAGCTTCGGTAAACTAACACGACCGCGTTGTCGCCCACAATCAACCTGCAGTGATGTTTGAAATATAAACAATTACAATCCTGGTGCGTGCTGGTTGGGGAGGACCAGGATCCTGCCTGAAATGTCACAAACGGATTTAGGCATCTTCAGATCAGCTGATCGCGGGGCTCGCTCCCCGACCGGAGGCTCGCTCCCCGACCGGCGGATCACTCCCCGACCGGAGGCTCGCTCCCCGACCGGCGGATCGCTCCCCGACCGGCGGATCGCTCCCCGACCGGAGGCACGCTCGCTTCCCGACCGGAGAGGCTCGCTTCCCGACCGGAGGAACGCTCGCTCCCCGACCGGCTCGCTCGCCTACAGCACCCGCACTCCATCGCAGCTTCGCCGCCACACACACAAGCACCGGCCAAACAGCGACACGTTTTCACCGGAGGAAGAGGTAAACACTTACAAATAACACTCGGGGATGTCTTCTATTACTATATCTAGATAAGTGTACCAGTACTTATCTGAACTAACGACATGATCACTGTCACTAGATCGAAAGAAAACGTTGACGTTCACTCGGTGCTATTCACTGACAGTAAAAAGTAAAGTCATTGTATGCACTGCTGCGTTGCTAAAATAAAGGAGATAAATGAAGGAGACTTCCCCACAATCTTGACAATTCCTCATTTGCCCTCTCACGTCTGGTAGGTTCGTAATTTCGGCTGCTGGCCTTTCCTCCTCTTCCATAACCCAGTCAGTCACCGTAGTTCTAGTGCTAGGCTGAGACTTCGCTTCCCACTATGACGTAATCACCGAATTCACTTCATAAACCCGCGAACACCAAAAATGACCAAAAACTAACTTTTAACACTATTTGGAGACATTTTTAAAAATGATATACATATCTTGAGTGATTTTTGTACCCAATAATCAACAGTGGTGGTTAACTTGCAACATGGGCTTTAAGTATAAGAAGTGAGTACTTTTGCCATCTCTGCTTACAGCAATTCAAGCATCTCTGTAGCCACCACTGACACAATTGTCTGTTGACATACAGTATCCAAATGCAGTATTTTCAACTAAGAAATAGAAATAGTTTGATGGAAACAGAAATAATCAAGGTGGAGCAAGAGATGCTTTGGTAGAAAGAGTAGAAAGCACTCCTCGGCTTTTAAAGTCAAATTGCTTTTCTCTTAATTATCGCCTACATGTTTATCATACAAGGGCTCAAAAAGAAAATGGAATCTGAACCTCACACACACAACCCGCTGATCTCCAAGATACATGTAACTGCTGATGAGTTTCACACGCACCCTAACATATCTCATCATTATCAGAGCTCGTCTAGGTGTAATACCATTTTTAATCAGCGAAAGCAGAGAGTCTGATCACCTCGCAGTGACCTGCCGAGGAGAAAACAGCGTCGACTTCTGCTGTAATTACATCAAGAGTCAATTACACGACCTCTCCTCCTGTTCGCTCGGTGTGTCTTACAACCAGCAGCCTCAAAGACCACAGTGGTTGTTCATCCTTCTCCATCGCTCTGGGGACATTTGCAGGGTTTTTTTAATTAATCTCAGCGGATTTTCAAAGTAAAACAATACTCTCTAACTGAACTTTCTCGGCGCCGCGGGCTCGCGTTCCTTTACCTGACTCTCTGGAGATCTGGACGAAGGCCTCCACGCCGCTCTCGCCGTAGTTCCCCTCGGAGGCCAGCGTGGACACGTAGTTCCAGCTCATCGCCGTGACGATGTCCAGCATGGCCTGGGCCTGGTAGGAGTCCGGAGGGACGACGCGCGAGAAGAAGTCGTAGCGAGTGTTGTCGCTGAGCTCCGGAGCCGTCGAGGCGTAGCTGATCTGAGGGATCTGTGGAGACACGGAGGGGTTAGCCGTTAGCCGTTAGCATCAGGACCACGGAAACAGCACTTATAGGAAAGTAACACACACCAGCATGTCATTTTAGTCCGGGGGTTTTATACCTCTTTGAGGCTTTCATGATGTTTTTGTTCCTTAGTTCAGCGTTTGTCACTTTTTCCAACATTTCTGAAGCTTTTTTCAAATATTCTGTATTTTAACTGAAGCAACACATTTCCGTATTTTAATTATGAAGGGAATTAAGGGTAACGCTGCCAGAACATCTAATATCTCACGGATATGTTTTCTAGAGTGAAGGGCTGTCGGGAGATGCTAATCATTGGGAGTAGAACATATGAATAGTAAATGTATTCCATACTCTCGCTCTATATGCATTTCTCTGTGTATTCGTACAATGTTTTAGCCCTCAGGCACTTTTTAATGTTGCTTTAAAGAAGGCCTGATGGCCGAAACATCATCAAAAGAGAGAAATGCATATAGAGCAAAACTTTTTTTCTTACTTTCAAACTAGTAAATATCACCATAAAACTTCCCAGGTGATTACTTACTTTAACACAATCTTTTTTAGTATTATTAGTTATCTGAAAGGCTGTTTGAATATGGAAATGAGTCATTTGGTGAATTTAAGAGAGAGCTACAGACACAAATGTCAAATAAAGGTGTATTTTGAATGATTACTGTACTTTCCACTTGTCGGAAAGAAGACAAGTGGAAAACAGGTCTGTAATCAAAACAGGTCAGTGCAACCACCACCAAAAAAATATTATAATTTCCTTTACATAAAGACATTTGCTACATGTATTGTTGCTCGACTATTCACAAGAATGCAGAAAATGAAGTGTTTGACGCTCAAAATATTTAATTTTCCTCAGAAGTGGAGAACTCAACCCCCACCCCCACTATTGAACCCAAAGTTACGTCATTTTATGAAGGCAAAATAGCCCCAAAATCTCATAATTGCAGTGCATAACATACAATGTTTTGTGTCCCGCCTTTAAATGTTGTTTAGCGCGGGTTCCTGAACATCCTGCAGTATGTACATCCCGATATGATATCATCACGATACTTATGCCACGATACGATATTTTTGCCATTTATACATTTTTTTCCAACTTCTAATTGTTCTCAATTTCAAATGATGTCCCCAAAAGGAAACTTTGTCGACATCTGATTTATATCAAAAGATTCATTCCTCTGTTTTATTGCAGCAAAATGAGATTATCGAGCAGACAAACCGACCAACACATACTGTATATAATAAAAGATCGATCCTTGGCGCTTGTGTATTGATACAGTATTGCCACTGAAAATATTGCGATACTATGCTGTATCGATTTTTCCCCCCTCCCTACAGTATGTGTGTTGAGATTTAAACCAATTGAGTTTGACCCTTATATCCCAACCTCCCCCGGCTTCCTGTTGTTCACTTTTCTTGTCGGAGTCGAGTTAGCGAGCTCGGCGGTGTGAATTAGGGAGGCGAATCAGGTCGTCCGTCCTGCAGGCCGACAGGCCGACAGGCCCGGCGGGGCGGGATAATGGTCCTGTAAAGAAAGATTGAAGGCCTGATTGATTTCACTTCAATCAAAGCTCAAAGGGTCGGCGTGTTGGGACGGGCGCCGCCGGACGCCTCATCAGGATTCACAGAGGAGAAGCGAGAAGACGGACGGCAGAGGGCCTGATGGCAATACAAATGGCAATCGGCTCGCCGACAGGCGGCAGATTAAAGCCCTGCACTGTAAATAAGAACCTGTCTGAGAGCCGGCGCTATCACACCGCTGCAGGGTTAACCATGAGAGAGGAAGTTTATTTCCAACACAAAGAACACGTCCAAGCTTCTGATGCAGAGTTGTTGTTTTTTATATTTTAGAGGCTTTAAACTTTTCCTGTTTATCTGATGGCTGTGGATTAGTCCAGAACAAAGTTTTCTAATCTGACACGTCACTTTAGCAATACCGTAACTGAACCAAAGGCACCAAAACCAACTGAACCAAAGTAGGTTATGCATAATATGTATTGCTTATACATTTTGCAGTAGTTTGCTAGTAGTTCAACTACATTCACCTTAGAGTAAAGGAGTGGAATTGCAAGTATTTTGAAATCCTACATGAATTGTTGAACAGTGTAAGATTGTTTATTTCAGTTCTAAATAAAGATGTGGCTTCCAAAAAAAAAGTTGCGTCCTTTATACAGTTTCCTTGTCATATCTGCGTCCAGTAAAGAAGTAGCAGCGCCTTATGCTAATGAAAAAGCTTACAGCACTGGGGATTCCCAGGCAGTCTCCCATCCAAGTACTGACCCAGCCCAACCCAGCTTTGCTTCCGAGATCAGACGAGATCGGGCGTGTTCAGGGTGGTATGGCCGTAAGCAAGCATAGAGGGTGAAAACAAGCTATTTCTAGACGTGAAAACCTCAACGTTCTCAAAACTGTTGAATAAACAGCTTGGGGTTAAGGAATACTGAACTACATGTAATCAAATTATTGGTACACATATACATTTTGCAGTAGTTTGCTAGTAGTTCAACTACATTCACCTTAGAGTCAAGGAGTGGAATTGCTTTTTGCTTTTTTTACACTATAAATAACACTTCTGAATTTTTAAGAGTTCTTTGACTTGTTTTGTCCGAAATGGATTCATTTGTTTAGCCTGTTACTTCACTTATAAATACTTTCATGTATTTCCATGTTTCTATTTTTCTTTTCTGTAATTAATTCTCAATTTTCTTACCTCTTTCTTCAGTGAGACTTGCGGGACTTGTCCTCTTCTGTAAATTTGCATCATCCAGATGATAATATTTATTTATGATGTGGTCAAACTGCAAGTATTTTGAACTCCTACATGAATTGTTGAACAGTGTAAGACTGTTTATTTCAGTTCTAAATAAAGATGTGGCTTCCAAAAAAAAAGTTGCGTCCTTTATACAGTTTCCTTGTCATATCTGCGTCCAGTAAAGAAGTAGCAGCGCCTTATGCTAATGAAAAAGCTTACAGCACTGGGGATTCCCAGGCAGTCTCCCATCCAAGTACTGACCCAGCCCAACACAGCTTTGCTTCCGAGATCAGGCGTGTTCAGGGTGGTATGGCCGTAAGCAAGCACAGAGGGTGAAAACAAGCTATTTCTAGACGTGAAAACCTCAACGTTCTCAAAACTGTTGAATAAACAGCTTGGGGTTAAGGAATACTGAACTACATGTAATCAAATTATTGGTACACATATACATTTTGCAGTAGTTTGCTAGTAGTTCAACTACATTCACCTTAGAGTAAAGGAGTGGAATTGCAAGTATTTTGAAATCCTACATGAATTGTTGAACAGTGTAAGATTGTTTATTTCAGTTCTAAATAAAGATGTGGCTTCCAAAAAAAAGTTGCGTCCTTTATACAGTTTCCTTGTCATATCTGCGTCCAGTAAAGAAGTAGCAACACCTTATGCTAATGAAAAAGCTTACAGCACTGGGGATTCCCAGGCAGTCTCCCATCCAAGTACTGACCCAGCCCAACCCAGCTTTGCTTCCGAGATCAGACGAGATCAGGCGTGTTCAGGGTGGTATGGCCGTAAGCAAGCATAGAGGGTGAAAACAAGCTATTTCTAGACGTGAAAACCTCAACGTTCTCAAAACTGTTGAATAAACAGCTTGGGGTTAAGGAATACTGAACTACATGTAATCAAATTATTGGTACACATATACATTTTGCAGTAGTTTGCTAGTAGTTCAACTACATTCACCTTAGAGTCAAGGAGTGGAATTGCTTTTTGCTTTTTTTACACTATAAATAACACTTCTGAATTTTTAAGAGTTCTTTGACTTGTTTTGTCCGAAATGGATTCATTTGTTTAGCCTGTTACTTCACTTATAAATACTTTCATGTATTTCCATGTTTCTATTTTTCTTTTCTGTAATTAATTCTCAATTTTCTTACCTCTGTCTTCAGTGAGACTTGCGGGACTTGTCCTCTTCTGTAAATTTGCATCATCCAGATGATAATATTTATTTATGATGTGGTCAAACTGCAAGTATTTTGAACTCCTACATGAATTGTTGAACAGTGTAAGACTGTTTATTTCAGTTCTAAATAAAGATGTGGCTTCCAAAAAAAAAGTTGCGTCCTTTATACAGTTTCCTTGTCATATCTGCGTCCAGTAAAGAAGTAGCAGCGCCTTATGCTAATGAAAAAGCTTACAGCACTGGGGATTCCCAGGCAGTCTCCCATCCAAGTACTGACCCAGCCCAACCCAGCTTTGCTTCCGAGATCAGACGAGATCGGGCGTGTTCAGGGTGGTATGGCCGTAAGCAAGCATAGAGGGTGAAAACAAGCTATTTCTAGACGTGAAAACCTCAACGTTCTCAAAACTGTTGAATAAACAGCTTGGGGTTAAGGAATACTGAACTACATGTAATCAAATTATTGGTACACATATACATTTTGCAGTAGTTTGCTAGTAGTTCAACTACATTCTCCTTAGAGTCAAGGAGTGGAATTGCTTTTTGCTTTTTTTACACTATAAATAACACTTCTGAATTTTTAAGAGTTCTTTGACTTGTTTTGTCCGAAATGGATTCATTTGTTTAGCCTGTTACTTCACTTATAAATACTTTCATGTATTTCCATGTTTCTATTTTTCTTTTCTGTAATTAATTCTCAAATTTCTTACCTCTGTCTTCAGTGAGACTTGCGGGACTTGTCCTCTTCTGTAAATTTGCATCATCCAGATGATAATATTTATTTATGATGTGGTCAAACTGCAAGTATTTTGAACTCCTACATGAATTGTTGAACAGTGTAAGACTGTTTATTTCAGTTCTAAATAAAGATGTGGCTTCCAAAAAAAAAGTTGCGTCCTTTATACAGTTTCCTTGTCATATCTGCGTCCAGTAAAGAAGTAGCAACACCTTATGCTAATGAAAAAGCTTACAGCACTGGGGATTCCCAGGCAGTCTCCCATCCAAGTACTGACCCAGCCCAACCCAGCTTTGCTTCCGAGATCAGACGAGATCGGGCGTGTTCAGGGTGGTATGGCCGTAAGCAAGCATAGAGGGTGAAAACAAGCTATTTCTAGACGTGAAAACCTCAACGTTCTCAAAACTGTTGAATAAACAGCTTGGGGTTAAGGAATACTGAACTACATGTAATCAAATTATTGGTACACATATACATTTTGCAGTAGTTTGCTAGTAGTTCAACTACATTCACCTTAGAGTCAAGGAGTGGAATTGCTTTTTGCTTTTTTTACAATATAAATACCACTTCTGAATTTTTAAGAGTTCTTTGACTTGTTTTGTCCGAAATGGATTCATTTGTTTAGCCTGTTACTTCACTTATAAATACTTTCATGTATTTCCATGTTTCTATTTTTCTTTTCTGTAATTAATTCTCAATTTTCTTACCTCTGTCTTCAGTGAGACTTGCGGGACTTGTCCTCTTCTGTAAATTTGCATCATCCAGATGATAATATTTATTTATGATGTGGTCAAACTGCAAGTATTTTGAACTCCTACATGAATTGTTGAACAGTGTAAGACTGTTTATTTCAGTTCTAAATAAAGATGTGGCTTCCAAAAAAAAAGTTGCGTCCTTTATACAGTTTCCTTGTCATATCTGCGTCCAGTAAAGAAGTAGCAGCGCCTTATGCTAATGAAAAAGCTTACAGCACTGGGGATTCCCAGGCAGTCTCCCATCCAAGTACTGACCCAGCCCAACCCAGCTTTGCTTCCGAGATCAGACGAGATCGGGCGTGTTCAGGGTGGTATGGCCGTAAGCAAGCATAGAGGGTGAAAACAAGCTATTTCTAGACGTGAAAACCTCAACGTTCTCAAAACTGTTGAATAAACAGCTTGGGGTTAAGGAATACTGAACTACATGTAATCAAATTATTGGTACACATATACATTTTGCAGTAGTTTGCTAGTAGTTCAACTACATTCACCTTAGAGTCAAGGAGTGGAATTGCTTTTTGCTTTTTTTACACTATAAATAACACTTCTGAATTTTTAAGAGTTCTTTGACTTGTTTTGTCCGAAATGGATTCATTTGTTTAGCCTGTTACTTCACTTATAAATACTTTCATGTATTTCCATGTTTCTATTTTTCTTTTCTGTAATTAATTCTCAATTGTCTTACCTCTGTCTTCAGTGAGACTTGCGGGACTTGTCCTCTTCTGTAAATTTGCATCATCCAGATGATAATATTTATTTATGATGTGGTCAAACTGCAAGTATTTTGAACTCCTACATGAATTGTTGAACAGTGTAAGACTGTTTATTTCAGTTCTAAATAAAGATGTGGCTTCCAAAAAAAAAGTTGCGTCCTTTATACAGTTTCCTTGTCATATCTGCGTCCAGTAAAGAAGTAGCAGCGCCTTATGCTAATGAAAAAGCTTACAGCACTGGGGATTCCCAGGCAGTCTCCCATCCAAGTACTGACCCAGCCCAACCCAGCTTTGCTTCCGAGATCAGACGAGATCGGGCGTGTTCAGGGTGGTATGGCCGTAAGCAAGCATAGAGGGTGAAAACAAGCTATTTCTAGACGTGAAAACCTCAACGTTCTCAAAACTGTTGAATAAACAGCTTGGGGTTAAGGAATACTGAACTACATGTAATCAAATTATTGGTACACATATACATTTTGCAGTAGTTTGCTAGTAGTTCAACTACATTCACCTTAGAGTAAAGGAGTGGAATTGCAAGTCTTTTGAAATCCTACATGAATTGTTGAACAGTGTAAGATTGTTTATTTCAGTTCTAAATAAAGATGTGGCTTCCAAAAAAAAAAGTTGCGTCCTTTATACAGTTTCCTTGTCATATCTGCGTCCAGTAAAGAAGTAGCAACGCCTTATGCTAATGAAAAAGCTTACAGCACTGGGGATTCCCAGGCAGTCTCCCATCCAAGTACTGACCCAGCCCAACCCAGCTTTGCTTCCGAGATCAGACGAGATCGGGCGTGTTCAGGGTGGTATGGCCGTAAGCAAGCATAGAGGGTGAAAACAAGCTATTTCTAGACGTGAAAACCTCAACGTTCTCAAAACTGTTGAATAAACAGCTTGGGGTTAAGGAATACTGAACTACATGTAATCAAATTATTGGTACACATATACATTTTGCAGTAGTTTGCTAGTAGTTCAACTACATTCACCTTAGAGTCAAGGAGTGGAATTGCTTTTTGCTTTTTTTACACTATAAATAACACTTCTGAATTTTTAAGAGTTCTTTGACTTGTTTTGTCCGAAATGGATTCATTTGTTTAGCCTGTTACTTCACTTATAAATACTTTCATGTATTTCCATGTTTCTATTTTTCTTTTCTGTAATTAATTCTCAATTTTCTTACCTCTGTCTTCAGTGAGACTTGCGGGACTTGTCCTCTTCTGTAAATTTGCATCATCCAGATGATAATATTTATTTATGATGTGGTCAAACTGCAAGTATTTTGAACTCCTACATGAATTGTTGAACAGTGTAAGACTGTTTATTTCAGTTCTAAATAAAGATGTGGCTTCCAAAAAAAAAGTTGCGTCCTTTATACAGTTTCCTTGTCATATCTGCGTCCAGTAAAGAAGTAGCAGCGCCTTATGCTAATGAAAAAGCTTACAGCACTGGGGATTCCCAGGCAGTCTCCCATCCAAGTACTGACCCAGCCCAACCCAGCTTTGCTTCCGAGATCAGACGAGATCGGGCGTGTTCAGGGTGGTATGGCCGTAAGCAAGCATAGAGGGTGAAAACAAGCTATTTCTAGACGTGAAAACCTCAACGTTCTCAAAACTGTTGAATAAACAGCTTGGGGTTAAGGAATACTGAACTACATGTAATCAAATTATTGGTACACATATACATTTTGCAGTAGTTTGCTAGTAGTTCAACTACATTCACCTTAGAGTCAAGGAGTGGAATTGCTTTTTGCTTTTTTTACACTATAAATAACACTTCTGAATTTTTAAGAGTTCTTTGACTTGTTTTGTCCGAAATGGATTCATTTGTTTAGCCTGTTACTTCACTTATAAATACTTTCATGTATTTCCATGTTTCTATTTTTCTTTTCTGTAATTAATTCTCAATTTTCTTACCTCTGTCTTCAGTGAGACTTGCGGGACTTGTCCTCTTCTGTAAATTTGCATCATCCAGATGATAATATTTATTTATGATGTGGTCAAACTGCAAGTATTTTGAACTCCTACATGAATTGTTGAACAGTGTAAGACTGTTTATTTCAGTTC